>MNCI01013833.1:0-18089 GCA_015680685.1 Gnetum montanum | reverse complement strand
GGAACAACATTGATAACGGGTGGCAAAAACTTAAGCTCTTTCCTATGACACTCGTTGGCCAAGCAAAAGTATGGTATAGATCGTTAAAACCAAATTCAATACGACGTTGGTCAATAATGGTAGAAGTCTTTAGCGAGAAATATCAAACCTACACAAGAGTGTCAGCCTTGAGGAAACAAATCCAAGAGTGGAACAAGCAAAACATGAACCCTTGGATATGGCCTTAGAAAGATATTATGCACTATTAAACAACTATCCAGGCCATGGGTTTTTCGAGGAAAGGCTAATGTACCATATCATTGATGGGCTTCGTGATGCAACAAGAGAAACCTTAGGGATGTATGCCCAAGGACAACTATACGAACTACGAACCCATCAAGTCCAAAAGCTTATTAAGCAAGTAGCAAAAGAAGAAGGAGAATTAGCTAGATGGGAGAGTGCTGAAAAACATCAACAAGACCAAAATCTCAACTTAACAAAGGTCCATGATCATAAAAAGGAGAAATCAACCAATCATAAGGAGAAAGAACCATCTTTTCCGCAACAACCATTAGAAGAAGTCGAGGCAAAGATTAATAAGATGTTGGAATGGACGTATAAAAAGTGTGGAGAATTTATTGATATTATTGGAGATAGAGTTTTGATAACCCAAGAAGCAGGACAAAACATTAGACAATGGAAAAGAAGGGATAAGGAAAATAAGAGTTCAACTACCAATCATATGCTTGTATGATCACCCCAAGGGCCAATGCCCAATATTGTTACATTTATATGAGCATTGGGGAAATACGTTACACCCAGAGTTCGTACAGAGATACTGTGTTCAATCATAGTGGCAACAATCCCAGTCATGGGGGAAACCACCCCTAAACTTGAGACATCCTTCTCATCATCCGAATCCAAATGCTTATCTAGTTCAACATCCTGTTTCTCCAACTGGGCCAACATACTCTATCTCACCATAGTACCATTATCCTCAATACTATCAGCCCATGCCTTCAACACAACCACCGCCTTGTGTATCCTACACTGCTCCTCAATTTCAACATTCTCATTTTTTCCCTCCTTCTACATCGCCACCAATTGTTCCTAAGGTGTCTGCACCATAGCAACAACCCACAAATGTCAGAGACCTCAACAACATCAGAGGCATCCCTTCTTTAGAAATGACCCTAAGAAGGGACAACACAATTCTGAGGCCACTGCATCCTCCAACTCAACACAAATCCCACATTGTGGTGCACCCTTATCTTCAAACCCAACGCCTCATGTAACTCCATCAAGGCCACCAACTCACACTCCAACAACAATACAGCCCAATGAACATAGGAATGGAGAGCGACAACGTAATCCTTGCATACCATCTAACGGTCCCAAATATCATAGTGGGTCAAGTCGTTATCTGAGAACTACATCGTATAAATTGCTCCACTATGCTTATTATAATCAAGTGTGTGAACCCCGATGGGGTAAGTATGATGGGGCCCCAATATTTCCAACATGCAAGGATCCTTAGAAGTATCCTAGGAAACAACCTAAGTTTTTGCAAATTATTCTCTATGTTTTACAAGGCATAGGCATCATGAAAAGCTTGAATATGGATATGTGGATCTAAGTTATATCCCCCCTCAAATTTGGGGATGTTGTTCATATCCAACCTCTTGATTCTGTTATCTTTCACATGTTTGGTTGAAATTCTGGCTACCTCTATGATGTCTAGCATGCTTCAAGTCGTAAGCAAAGGGTCATCATCATCATGATTTTGATTATGCCTTTGATGTCCTTTACTACTGCTTCATTCATGGTGGGGCCTACGATCATTGTTATCCCATCGTTCACCTCCATCATGGTTTCATCCTCTATGGTTTCGGTCAAATTTAGAGGAGGAGGAAGAAGATGCAAATGAAGAACGTGAAAAGGGAGGAAGACTACCACCACCACGATGTCTGCCACCTCCTCTCCACTTGTCACAATCACGATCATCAAATTTATTGTCATCATGATGCTTGTCTGAGCCCCTACCTTGATGCCCACTTTTTCCTAAACCAAGATTGTTGATAATGGACTATGAGTTCAAGTTCAAGCCCCCTTCACTAGAGCTAAGGAATGGAGAATCTTTAAGTTGAGAACTCCCAAAGGAAGGATCCTCATTGTCTTTTTTATTCAACAAGAACATGGGGTTAGTGAACCGTTTCCCCTTCATGGTGCTTCTCCTGGTGCTGATCTCTTTTGCATTTTGTTTCCATGGGATGGTAGTCCCAATAGTCATGGTCTTGCACAACATACTCTTTGTGAAGATCCTAGATGCCTATCCTCTTAACAATTTGGAGTAGCATCCTAGGAATAGATCAGTCAAGTGGCAACGCAACATTGCCCTCCATGTCTCTCCATCGTAGCTATCATCTTGATGCAAGATAAAGGTGAAATTGGGTACAAACTCATCTAGATGAGTATACATCACTTTGAATTCTTGGGGCACTAGTGATTTTGATTCATCATGCCTATGAGAAAAAGACATTTTCACTTAGAAGAAAAATAATAGTGTGCTTTAATTATAATTATTATTTTTATTTCTTCGAATGATTACAACTTTAAGGTTTGTTCCAACAATCTTAAATAATTTTCACCAAGTCCTAGATAGTGCATGTATGAAGCTACAAATTCTCGACAACAACGCCAATGATGAGCAACGAGTAGACCCTACATCCAACCATATGAATCACTAAGCATTCACATGCGATCTAGTTGAATTCTGTGGACTTATAGCCTTCTAAGTACACTAGTCTCTAGGAGGTGAAACTAATCATTGTAATCCTTGTCTTCCCAATTATACTTGTGAAATGCAGAGGTATGGTTAAGTGCAACTAAGGCATATGATTTTTATCATTTTTGTGTTTTATGTTCTAAGTTGCCTAACAATAAAGAATAAATAATTATATATTTAATTGCTAATTTACTCTAACCAACTAACATTTAGCTAATCCTAACATAAGCATTCATTTCCAATTATCATACACATCTTGAACACGTTTTATGCTACTGGGTTACCAAACATTAAGCGTTATTGGGATTACCAAGCACTAAGTGTATGCTCGAAGTGGTTGTACTTATGTGCTTAATTAATCACTATTTAATCTATCTTACTCTCACTTAATTTAGCTTAATTTAATTACTTTAGTTTCTTAAAGCATTAAAGGAAACTGCTTAAAATATTAAATGCATAAAGGAAATAATTAATTTATTTCAAAGTGCTTCAAGGTTTATCAAAAAAAACTCATCTTTATTGTCGCACACATTGCAATGCTCAAGTACAAAAATGCTAGAATAAAGATCCATATACTCTTTTACTCCTGCTACGGGCACTTAGAAAAATATTCAAACTTTCAAGTGGAAAACCTGCTAGAGCTTCGCTACAATTATGAGATTTATGCCATAAATGTGGCTGGTGAGCATGTATTTATAAGCAAAACAAGGAGCCCCATCAATGGGTACATGTCAACGAGTCAAGCCCCACGATGATGGCATCCTATCAACGGGGTCAACATGGCCAACCATGATGCTTCATCAACCTTTAAGTCATCGAGAAGAAAGGTTTTTTGTGCTCTTTCAATATCTTTCCAAAGTTTAGCATTAAATCTAAGTCCCTTAAGTTGTTCACCAATTTCTTTGTTTCGTAAATGTGAATACTAATTGAAAAATAATCAATTCTTCAGCTATTTCACACTCACAACGTTAGAGTTGAGTAAAAAAGGATCATCATTTAGAAGTTCAATGTTTGTCTTGCCAAGGTGGGTTCTCAAAGAGCTATGGCTGAACCAAAGCCTAATCTCTTTTGAGTAGCTCTGCTAGACTTAAACCCACATCTTATGAATTAAGAAACACACAACTTACCATCACTATAAACTTAGTAGAAAATGTAAATAAAAACCATATTCAAAAACACCTATATATTTGACAAAAAGAATTGCCACACCCAAAGGAGAAAACCCCAAAACATCCTTCACCATGGTTGTGAAGGAAGGAACCATGACTAGGTAAGGACCCATACGGTGGTAATAGCTATGAAGCTAAGAACAAGAAACACCACAAAGGCCAAGTACAAAATGATGGCCACAGGCAGGGTTATGGCACCTACGGCGAGCGTCCACGTTGCAACAGGCGAACGCCGACGGTACGCGGGTGTAGGCCACACAAAGCTTCTTACAAGGCTTACAAGCCTCGGCCGAATAAATCTGGGTCCCACCATCACCAGAGCCAGCGCCTGAAGTCCCACAAGTTCAATAAGTATCCCCATCTGCGCAAAGTAATTATCGGGGTACCCCAGGCGCCAAAACGAATGCACCAGCCGCCACAGCCAATCCCAGGAATTCTTCAGCCACGTCAGGTAGCCACGTTGGCCGTGGTACATGGTGAGGTCGTACGTATTCCAGTACTCGTACGGTATGAGGACGAAGCAGACGTAGGACAGGAAGGCCAGCGTTATGGCCACGAGGCAGACCCACAGCGAGAACTGGACGTTGAAGAGCAGCAGCGTGTGTGCCACGTTGGCATTCGACGTGGTCGTCCACGTGGCATCCAGGTGGCGGCATGAGAGGACAGTCATGATGGACCAGAAAAAGGCGACCATGTCCCAGTTGATGAACCAGCGGAAGAGGCCGTTGCTGGCCATGTGGGCCAGCCCGTTTTCGTCGTTGATGCCGCCCGGCGGCTGCAGCATGGCTGAGAATGCTACAGTTGCCACCAGGCTGGCAACCAGAGTGCTGGTGTCCAGCACTTTCCTCTGACGCTCTCTTTGCTCTATTTCCCAGGCAAAGCGTGCTGGTGGGACCGCGTGCGTAGCCCCGTTTTCTCTTAGCAGACGGTGGGAGTGTCCGGGCCCACTTGCACCTGTACCAGGGATGGAATTTCAAATATAACCTGAGCGTCAAGAAAAAAATTTTCCGTTGAAGCACAAAATTTACATGAATGCTGCTGCAAATATTCATTTCCTGTATCTAAAACTTTCTTATTTATTTTCGCTATTTACTATTTTTCTTTACTGAAAATTAAAATAAAACATACCATACAACTTCAGTGTAAAGTTTAAAGTTCAATGTATCACACTAAAAGAACATGAATCTAAAGCTATCAAGGTTAAATCAAGTCAAGTTTTTGTTTTTTGGTAAAACAAGTTTAAATTCTTTCTAGAAACTAAAACTAAGTTTTCTTTGAAGGTAATTCCAAATTTTTAATGCTTTAATTGGTAGCTTCTTTAGTGAATAAGAAATATGATTGCAATAACTTAGAAATCATATTTTTCTAAGAGTCTCCAATACCTAATTGAATGGATTGGTAAGGTTGTAACTACTGCATTCAATCCAATTTCTTAAAGAATTTAGTTATGACATACATAAAAATTAATAACCTTAAAATTTGTGACAATGTAATTCTCTGTAGTAATAAGATGCATATTAATTATACCTTATGCACATCAACTTGAGGTAACTCTTTTTTAGGAAATATAGGGAGAACCATCCGAAGCATAAAATGTTAATAGAAAAATCAACCACATATCAAAAGCATTGAAAGTAAAGTGACTTCCAAGCCCTTGCCAAAACCAGGCAAATGATCAAAAAATGCAATTCTTTTAATGTGCAAGTAACTACATGTATTTATATTAATAAAAATTAACAGATTTACATTGTTGATGGTTTGTTTTCTTTGGCAAGAGCTTGGAAGTCACTTTCCTTTTTTGATGTTTTTGTTACATTGCTTTTAATGTATAGTTGATTTTTCTATTAATAGTTTATGCTTCACTACCTCTATCCCTCTGAGCACTTTCAAACATATTTTCCACCTAAATAACTTTAAAACGCACAAAAAAGGGGTCAAATTCCAAGCTTGTAGATTCACCTGCACCTGCTGCTTCTATGTGGGATGTTAATGATGGTATTCTTGTCGAGGGCTGCATCCACATAACGTTTGTGCTTGCACTCGCAGTTGCGCTGCTTGGGTACATGTTGAGCACCAAGCTTGCCCAGCTCTCGTTCTCCGCCGGTAGTAGATCCAGTGCCGTCTCTCCCATGTTATTCCTTGCATCTGCATTCAATCGCTCCATCTGGAGAAGCTCTGCCAAGATCTGCACACAAACGAGGGGTCAATTAGGGAGGAATAGAAATTGCAAGACGGATTAGGAAATCAGCTATACATTTTTAACTTGATTAGAATGGCAGGTTTATATGGAACTTTTTTTAAAAACTGTATTTTAAAAAAAAAAACTTTAAAAAAATTTTATTGATAAAAGGCCCTCTCCAGAGGCATTGACTGCTTTAAGTTTGAACTCTAATCATCAGGGTTGGAATTTCAAATATTTTATTTTACTTAAAATAAAAAATTGAAAAAAATATAATTTATTATAAAAAACCACATGAATACTTCATTGAACCATTCATCTGGAAAAGAATAAAGTATTTTCAACATCAATAATAAAATTTAATAATATGTATTTTCTTATTCATCTTAATACTTTGCTACCTTATTTATTTTAGATATAAGTAAAGGTTTTTATCATTAGAATGTGTGAAACTGAAGTTTTTTAAATATTGTTTTGCCTTTTTATGACACATTCTAATGATAAAAACCAAATGTCAATGGTTTCAATGTTCATCCTAGGATGGTTGAAACCTCTTTTGCGCCAAGGCTAAATGGTGCATGATCAAATGCTTAACCTACTTTTTCTTCAATGGTTGCCTCCAACATCAAACCCAGGTTTCACTCACTTTACCATCATTTCAAAGGATAATGTGCTCCAAATGATGCAAAAATTTGCACTAAACTTCAAATTTGACCATATTCAAATTTTAGTTTATCACGATCACCCAAAGTCTTTGAGAGATCATTCTACCCCTACGCTTTTACAATTACTCCAAATGATCTAGAAATTACATTAAATTCCAAATAATGCAAGAAATTGCACTATTCTTGAAAAATCCAGAAACTTTCACATTTTAAAAGTATGGTTGTCATCGACATCTACTTGTACCCAACTAAACTAGTAGTAAAGTTAGATGAAGCAAAGTTTATTTATTTATTTATTTCTTGGGCCGTGTTAATTTCAACTCCAGATTATACCTAGCTTTAAAAAGAACCACCGTACATCGCTCCAAAGCACCGTAATTTCGACTCCAATCCATGTGTCGGGGCAGGAGAGGATCGCTTCAGACCATCGCTCGCTGACCTGTTTGATTAGGCCGGATAAACCCAGGGCCTGACGATCATTTCGTTTTGAAGCTGCTTGGTTAGCCAAGCTGTGGCTGAGGCCGCTGGTGGAGGAGATCTGGGCAGACTAACGACCCAGCCAGGGGGACCCACGGAACTTCCTTAAGGAGGCCTTACTTCGGCTGAAGTGGGCCATCAGAGCCTTGCCTGTGGATGATAAGTTCTCCTTTCAAACTGGCCTGCGAACACTCCGTGATCAGCTTGGCCAGATCCAAGTCTGACAGGAAGCAGGAGAGGACCTGCACGCGGAGGAGCAGCACACATTGCGTCAACTTCAATCCCTTGACCTGGAAGAGGAGACACATACTGGCGACAACGTTCTTGGGTCCAATGGATCAAGGAGGGGGATAGGCAAACCAGATTCTTCTTTGCCATGGCCAAGACACGTGGGGGATGTCAACCATGCTGTCTCCGCAACCAGGATGGGGAGACAATTGATGATCCGCAACCAATTGTGCAGGAGCTGATGCAATACTGGGGCAGGATCTGGGCCAAGCGCCCCACCAGGCCAATCTCGATCCTCGTACAGCGAGTGTTGAGGCCAATCTCAATTCTCGTGCAGCTGCTAGTCCCTTTCTCCTGGCAGGAGCTCACGGCCACGATCAACAACATGCTAGGTGGAAAAGCACCTAGTCCTGACGGCTGGAGCCTTGAATTTTTCAAGATGTTTTTAGATATTGTGGGACCCAATATGCTAGAGGTGTTCAATCTCATGCTGTCTAGGAGGCAAGTTCGGAGGGAACTCAACTGCTCCCGCATTGTGTGCATTCCGAAGCAATCTGACGCACACCGCCCTGAACACTTCCGTCCCATTAGGGTATGCAATGTACTCATCCAGATCTTCTCTAAACTACTAGTGCATAGGCATGTATCGCTCATGCCCAGGCTGGTGGGGATCAACCAGGCGGGTTTCGTACAAGGGCGGGCCATTCAGGACTAGATCCTCCTCTTGCAGGAGGTGATTCATTCGCTTCGAAATTCGGGCTTCCCCGTGCTTTGCCTCAAGCTTGACATCACTAAGGCATATGACACGCTCAGCTGGGAGGCATTTGTAGTCCATTATGCACTTGAAGGGGTTTGATCCGCAGTTCATCCGACTTTGCATTCACATGCAATCCTCGGCTGGTTTCTCCTTTGATGTGGGGGGGCGGTTATGGGGCCTCTCCTCCCCTGGGCAGGGGTTGAGACAAGGGGACCCACTCTCGCCCCTCCTCTTCATCATCGCCATGGACTTAATGCAACACTATTGTAGCACATTGAGGGTGGATGGTTTGGACATTGCCGGAGTGGCATGTTGGGCCGAACACTATGTGGACGATACGATGCTGCTTAGCAGGGCAGCGGTCCCGCAGGCACATTACATCAACGTTGCTCTATCCTACCTAGTGGCCAAGTTGGGGCTAGAAATCAATAGAACCAAATCCTCAGCCTACTTCATTAATGTGGATGAACAAGTTAAAAACCGGGTGATACAAGTCTTGAATATCCTGCCAGGGACAAACAGTGACACATATCTGGGCATCCCCCTCTTCAGGTGGGGATGGACCATGGCATGGGGCCCGCTGTTAAAAAAAATTGAAAGAAGAATGGGCCACTGGGCAAATAGATTCCTTAGCTGCAAAGGTTGCATGCTTGTAGCTACTGGAATCCTCATGGCAATTTCTCGTTTCGTGGCTGCCGTTGCCACCCCCCCAAATGCCATCATCAATGCAGTTAACATGCTGATCCGTAGCTTCATCTGGGAGGGGGGCAAAGGGGGGAGCAAAATCCATTTGGTCTGTTGGGAATGGGTGGCATGCCCTCGAAGCGCAGGTGGGTTGGGCATCACGTCATTCGAGGACGAGCTGATGCTGGAACAACAACGATTAGTGCTTTGATTTTTGCGCCTGCATAGAGAACCGATCCCATGTATTCGCATCATGAATGCCAAATATCTACGTTGGGAAACAGGGGCATGGGACTCCAGGCCCTGGTAGGCACTATGCTAGCATGCACGTGCGATGTAGGCCTTGGGATGGAGGGGCCTCGAGCCATGAGCCCTTCTAACGGCCAAATACCCTCGACTTGACGGCTTGCGGTAGATCTGGCAAGGACAGTTGCCAGAAAAAATCAAAATATTTTTGTGGTTGTTCAAGCGCGATGCACTGCCTGTACGTGCGCTACTGCGATGGCATGGAATGCTGCAAAGTGACACATGTCTTGCATGCGGCGTTGTTGCTGAAACGGCGTAGCATTTTGCATTTGAGTATGCTTACATGCACGCCACATGGCGCACGGTGGCGATGCCTCCTCAAGGTGCCTCATGGATGACTCCTGGGCCACGCTACTTTTATGGGTAGTGTGGAAAGCACGAAATAACACAGTTTTCTGGCAGAAATAGCGCCCCCCCCTTCCCGCAGCGGCTGGTCTCCCAGGCTCTTAATGCGTGGAAGGAAATCGAGGCGACGATGGGAATCACGCCCACGTTCAAGTCGGACTGTGCTGCGTTCCAGGAGGATGAGGTGCTTTGGCAGATGGTGACCCAGTGCGGCTGGTCTGACCCTCTGCAACGGCTAGTCAGGGATCCAGATCTGGCAGACGATGCTTTCTTCCCTAACTGGGTCAACGATCGTACTTTTTTCCAAGGCCGTGAAATCTTGATGACAGAATCTTCTATTGCCAGCTGTCTAGGGGCCCCGATCGATGGAGAGGTCATTCTGCACTCCACCCGCAGCCTCTAGGATGTTGAATTGTTCTTTGATGGGCCCTTTCCTCGAACCAGGAGCAGGCAGGTGCCCAGATCTTCCTTGCCCCACCTTTGGGCCCGGGGCGTGGATCTGGTGGACCGATTCTTTGTCCAGTCTAGCAATGACTCCAAATTGCAGGGCCTACACTTCGCTTTTCTGCGCTATCTCAAGTTGGGGCACCAGGTCAACCTCCCTCACTTTTTTAAGGAGGCCCTCCTACTAAAGCGTCGCAGGGGGTAGCACTCATCATCCTCTGCCCCCCCGCAGGGGGTCTCTCCAGAGCGCCCCCCTCGGCAAGGCCATAGGACCCTACGGCGTTGCCTGGACAGGGGGGTGGATGGCCCCTCTGGGGTTCCACCCTTATGTGAAGCCGGAGGACCCCGCGGGAGCGCTGCCCCCTAGAATGCCCTGATAGACCAGTTCCTCCCCCCCGCCCCCCCCCCCCCCCCCCCCCACTAGAGACCTCTAGCCATGGGAACTTGAATGAGGAGCTTCGGCTGGCCACGTAGAGGGCGGTGGACGAGGGTCGGGAGGCGAAGAGGAAGGAATGGGAGGTCAAATGGAATGAAGCCCTCACGCAAGCCCAAGCTGACCTAGAGGCCCAGTTCTCTGAGCACGAACAGGAGCAGGTGAGGTAGCAGGACCTCATGGCTACGGCTGCCAGGGCTTGCCTAATTGACAAAATTAGGGCCCAAGTGCGAGAAGAATTGATCCAAGAGGACGAGGTGCCCCCAGGGCCAATGTTTGCTTTGGTTTTGTCGTTGGAGTTGTTTTGATTAATGTGGGGTCCTCCCCTCTCATGGTGGGGCCATTCATGATGGCACCCACTTGTAATCTCTTGTACCATATTTTGTGTTTCTAAGTAATTTAATCCCGACTACTTTCTCAAAAAAAAAAAAAGTAGTACAAACACATGATGAATGATAAGCGGATCTCTATGATTTTTACTACGTTGATTGGTGCTATTTCCTTTTGTTCTTTGTGTGCAAATACTAGAGATCAGTAAAGATAAAGATGCGTTGAATGATCTATATCTTCACTTCTACGTGGATCCTACATATTTACTTTCCCTTGCCTTTTTACACATTTAAGGAAAGATATAAAACTTAAAAAATCATATACACACATTTTAAATAATATAAAACTAAACTTTCCCATAGGGTACTTACCTGGGTATCCGCGTCATATCGCGCTGCGGCATGGAGAACAGTATTTCCGTGATTGTCGCGTTCGTCCCCGTGAAAGAAAGGAATCAATTCCTGCACTACCGACAGGTGATTGTTCTCGGCTGCATATTGAAGAACAGTTTTCCGTTTGCGGCATCTCATGTCAATGCAGTCAGGTTTAAGATCCAGGAAGAGCCTTACTACGTCGGTGAAGCCTTTGATTGCGGCGACGTGAATGGCGGCTCGTCCTTGGAACTCAGTCTCGTAGCAAAGTTCAGGAAACTGTTGGATCAGGATCCTCACCGATGTCTCCTTGTTTCCCTCGACGGCTGAATGCAGCGCAGTGGATCCGTCTTTTGTTTTCATGGTCTTCAACTTGCGATTTTTGTCATTGCTTTGGATCCATCCGCAGATCCTATTTAAAACCTCTGGCTTTTGAAAATCATAACGTAAGATACGGGAAATTGGTAAACAGAATCCGGTATTGCATACGGCACATCATGTTACAGATATCATTACTCCTAAGTTTTGCAAAGCGGATTTACAGAATATTCGAAACACAGATAAAAATAGAAAATCTTACAAAATAGAGTAACAGAGATACTAAGGGAAAAATGACGAAGCAACTTTCAAACCATAAAAATGTTTATACAGAGATTATAAATTGGTGCTTAGAAACAACAAACTTTCAACAGATACTATACATTCTCAATTCACTACCATCACAAACTCTTAACATAGGATTAAATGAGCAGATTGCAGGTTACAAGAATGGGAGAAAAAACTATACTTAATTGTAAAAGCCTGGAATTGTTGTGATTCCATCTGAATCGTAAGCGTAATTGCAAAAATGTTTAAGAATTGCAAAGTAATCGCGGTAAGTAAAATTATAATGATAAATTCCTGACAAAATCCTGCGGCTTAAGAAGTGTTGAAATTAAATTTTAAAATGTATTAACAAAGGGCTAAATAACTGAAGAATAAAGTCAAAGAAACACTATGCTTAATCGTAGCAGCCTGGAATTGTTGTGATTACACTAGAATCGTAACCGTAATTGCAAAAATGTTTAAGAATTGCAAAGCAATTGTGGTAAGTAAAATTATAATGATAAATTCCTAACAAAACGCTGCGGCTTATGAAGCGTTGAAATTAAGTTTTAACATGTATCAACAAAGGGCTTGATAACAAGACGAATAAAGACGAATGATCGAAGAAGATCAACATATATGGAGTTACAGTACCTACTCTGCCTTTGAAAGCAGCGACGTGAAAGCAGGTCTGGCCATCAACGCGCTTATTGCAGAAACAGTCAGCACCGGAAGGCTTCTCCAGAGCTTTTACGGCTTCCAGGTTGCCGCTCTCGCATGCCAGAAACAAAGCAGTTTCGAGAAAGCGGTTCCGCGTTTTGGCAAGAGCTTCAAAATTTCGACCAGTGAGCAGTTGCGCAATGGCGGCCACATGGCCCTTCAGAGCAGCCACGTGAAGCGGCGTATTACCTTCAGCATTTGTAGCTCTGCACATCCTCTCAAAAATACGCTTGTGCTTCTCCTGTTCAAATAGCAACAACAACCTAATCATAGCCGCATGGCCATGTTGCGCCAATAAATGAAGAACTGTATCTCCGGCCGGCGTTTTTCGGGAGAAGAAGGTGTCAGGCCTCTCGTTTCCCAATCTCTCGTTTAACAATCTCTCGTTTAACAATCTCAACATTTCTTGCCATTCTCCTAAAGTGCAGACTCTGTAAATATCTGTGTCCATATACATATTTACGAAATCACGTACGTCGCTCCCTCCCTGGCTCGTTTCTTCTTCTTAGCAATGCCGATTGCAGAAACAAAGCAAAAAGATCTGCATTCACTCGATCCAGGCGTGGCGTGGGAAACTATAGATATGTGCGTCAACCTCTATAATTGCACTGCAAAAGATGAATTGAAGATTAACATACCAGAAGGATCGGCAGCGGAGCAGAAAATGCAACCAACAACATAAAACCTGCTAGCACAAACTTGCTCACAATCCAAGTCCAAACAAGAAGAGTCCACACCTTGTGCTGCTTTTGGTAAAGCAATAGACCACTCGACCACTTTAGTGATATCTTCAATAAGAAGAATGGTATTGTCGTCCTCCGTGCTTTTGTCAGCGTTTGTTGCTTTACCTTTTTTGGTCTCGTGGGTCTTCAAATATTTTCCAAATACCAATCTTTTGACTTACGCTTAGAGATGTCTGGATGAAACTCTTTTCTAAGGTTGCCTTCTTTATTGGAGTGCGGAACGAGCCAGCCAGTTAACCTGCATTAACTCGTGTTCAATACAGTAGACTCTTTACATGAACTCTTTTGAGAGATGTGCCATACTTGCGAACATGAGCCACTATGCATAACAATGGTTAACAATCACCGTAGACTTGTTAGTTATGATACCATTCTTAACATTGGATATGTTATGTCAAATGTATTGAGTTTTAGTGCCTTTCTTTAGAGGTGAAGTTAAAATAGCATAGTTAAATGATCTCATTAAGTTTTTTTAATTGTATTTTTTATATTGAAACAATGATGAAAGTAGCTTGCAAAAATTTAGTTCTATCTTAAAACATTTGTGAATTAAGTCAAAAAAGTATTAATATTTTTCTTTATGTTAGCTTAGTGGCATAGGTCTTGGCTAGGTAACCATAGGTCACAGGTTCAATTCTACTAAGTAGCAATGAGTTATAAACTTCTATAAATCTTGTTGTGTACCTGTGCTTCACTTATTTATGGTTCCAACATCCCAAAAAAACATTCATATCTTCCTTTTATGTTGCATTAACTTTAGTGTTAACATTTATGAATAATTAGGCATTCTCTTTCCTCGATAATTATTGCATCTACCATGTCGTAGGCCTTATGTACTTGAGCCACTTCAAATAATAATGATTAACATTTTAACAATGAGGTGTTAGCCTACAAGTCTTGGCCTAGGAACCCCAAGTTAGAAGTTTGATTCTACTAGGTGAGTTATAAACTTTTATAAATCTTGGGGTATACCTATGTTTCACTTATTTCGGGTTGCCTCCCATAGGTAATTGTTAAAAGAGTGAGCATGCAACTACTTCAAATATGAAGGGATAATAATGAGGTGTTTGCTTAGTGGTAATAGTCTTGGCTTGGTAATTGCATGTCACAAGTTTGATTCCACTAGGCAACGTTGAGTTATAAACTTTTTTAAAAAAAACATTAGACTTCTTCTCATTTATATGAGACTCCAAACAATTAGTAATAGCATCCATATCAAATGCATTTTCTTTAGCATCAAAGAAAATTCCATCATCACAAATAGCATTCACCCTTACAATCTCCTTACTAGGAAGCATCAATGAAAAATTCAAGTTACCAACCTTACTATCAACAATAGTGGATAACAACCTAAACATATGATTACCTTGCCTCATAGTCTAACTATTATTTTCTCTATCAAAGATAGCCTTATTATCATAATTCCATGGTCTACCAAATATGTGATCTAAATAATCAATAGGCAATAGATCACAAAGAATTTGATTATGAAAAAACTCCAATGGAATAATCAATAAGGCATCGTTTTTTAACTTGCTTCTAATGATTCTTCATTAACCAATGCACTTTGTATGGATTAGGGTGAGGAATTATAGCTAAATGCAATGACTTCACAACCTTGGTAGCAACCACATTTTGTTGTGCTCCACCATCAATGATCACACTCAAGGAATGACCTTTAATATCATAATGAGTTATAAACAAACTCTTGCTCATAATATCCTCATTGGTACCAACAATTCCAACAAAAGTACAACTATTGAACTCACTTTGTTTAATAATGTACAAAGGATCATGTCCACATACCTTCTTTGTAGATTTAGGCTTACTCTCTTGCATAGTTTGAATTTATTTATCCTTAGAGGCATTCTTCTTTGGCTTTGTGCATTCACATTGCTTATGACTAGATTCACAAAAATTATAACATATATCTTTACCTTGATCTTTACCTCTTAGAGATTGTTTCCTTCTTCTTCCCCTCCTTGGAGAAGCAGACTCCCTTTCCTTCTTCTTTTTCTTATCTTCACCATCCTTCTTAAATGATTTCCTTAACTTTTGAGTTGTGTCTTTCTCATAATTTTTCTTACGATCTTTGTTCTTCTTTAAGCCAAACTTTGTGATTTTCATTTTAGCCTTAAGGGCAAGATTATAGATTTCATTAAGAGTATCAGGCTCATAGAATGCTAATTCTTACTAATATTGCATCATTAATCCACAAATAAAGTTAAAAAGCTTGTGCATTCAGTCTAATGAACATTAACCTTTTCCAAATCTTTACAAAATTCAACATAATAATTGTTTACCTCTTGATCTCCTTGTTTGAGAAACTTCAACTTCTTGATGGCTTCATGACATAAGGATGTTTTCCTCAAACTTTTGCTTTAGCATGAATTCCATGAGTTGCCACCTCTCAATAGGTCTTCCATGTTCTCCAAAGTATTTGAGACATTCCTTGTCCCACCATTTAGCTCCCAATCCTTCAAGTTTGATCTAAACAACATGAATCATTGACTCACTAGAAAGTTGCTCAACAAGAAAATACTTATTCACAACTCTAAGGCAAGAAAGAAAGAGATTTGTACCTTTAACACCTTTAAAGATGGCAATATCCACATGATGAACTCTTAAAGTACTTTTTAAGATCTTTACAAACCTTTCACCAACATTTTCCTCATTATTATGAAGAAAAAAAATCTTTGTTCATACCTTTGAGTTCTAGTCTCTTCTCTTCTTGAAGTCCTTTGATCATTTCTTCCTCTTGATCTTTACAAAGATGCAAAAGGATTTTTCTCTTCACTTCTTGAATTTTTTACAAAATCTTGGTGCTTGTGGATCATTACTTTGGAAAAGACTTCTTGCATTTTAGCCACAAAAGCCTTAAAAGAGTCTTTAAGATATTGAAGGTCTTGTCTAAGATATTGATTACTCTTGTTCTTAGGAGCTATACCTTTCATAAATCTAAAAAATTCCTTTCGATTCAAGGCAACAAGATACTAAACCCACCCAAACAAGAAACACATCCAAAATATGTTAAGGATTACACAAGGGCTAGGTGATATCATCATCGGATTAAGCATGACTGAGGCATATAATTGATAAAAATTATTTTTCCTAATTACTAATTATAATAAACATAATAAAAATAGAAATAAGTCTAAACTAACACCAACTAACTATTAATGCAAGTAAATTAAAGCCCAACGTGCAATGAGTATTATTTCATCAACTTATTATCACACTTCTAGATCTCTGCATTAACTACTAGGCAAACCAAGCTAATTAACTACTAGGTGAACCAAGCCAATTAATTACTAGGTGAACCAAATTACGCATACATTGCACTCAAGATCTTAAGCTACCCATTTTGTATTACTAATTGCAATTATAAAAGTAAACATTTTAGAAAATTATACTAATAAATTATATAAAATGTAAATTAAACTCAATATTTTCAAGTACAAGACTCTTATTATTATTTATTTGAATGGAACTTGTGACCTAAGGTTACCAAGTGATAAGCAACAAGTATTTCATGCTCCCAACCATACAAATCACTAGTGTGTATGCATGATCTAGTTGAATTTCATGAACTTTGTTTACCTAGGTGGTCTCTATTCTTAGATGGTAAAATACATGGTTACTAGTTGTTGTCTTCCCAATCAACACTTGTGCTAATCTTGTTCGTATGGCTAAGTGAGATGGAGGTATAATATATTTATTTTTATAATTTTTATTGTTTTTTTTCTAGAAAGAGATTAAACAAAAGAGAGTTTGATTATTCAAATTATCTAACTAATTGATTTAATTGAACTAAACTATCCTAAATGTGGAGCATTCATTCCCACTTTTTGTACACATCTTGAATGTACACTAACATTGCTAGGATACCAAGTGTTTACTATTGGGCATACCAAGTATCCACAACTAGGAGTACCAAGCGTTACTATATTATGCTCGAAGCGGTCATACTCACGTTAATTACGAATCATAATATTAAATACTTAAGATAAAAAAGTAAATTGCATTTAAAGTAAAATACTAGAAAATCAAGTGAAAATAAAGTGCTACAATGGATAAAAGAAATCTCAATTTTATTATCATTCATGCAAGGGATGAAGAAATAACAAAGACAAAGTTTAGGCATTGCTCAAAATCTTGACATCGTGATTTTTTTTACTCTTAATTTTTGTACATTTTTTAATTATATATATATTTTTATGTTTGTTAGTAACACATCCATAAACTAAAATGAACATGTTCAAGGCAATTCTATCATGGATCCTTTTGTAGATGATGATAATAATTCCTAGGATTATAGATCCTTCTCTAGGGTGTGATTCTCTCTCTATTATTTTTAGTACTAATTTTTTATGTATGTAATATTTAATATTTATATTCTAATTTCTACCATCCCCGATAGAGTGGCTAAAGTGAAAGAAATCAATTCCCAACTAGAAGAAGAAGTCAATTAGATACTAGTAAGAGAGATGAATCTCTATCACAAACTAAGATATAAATGTCTTTTTTCTTTTTAAAATTATTTACTATTTTATTAATGATTCCTTATTATTTAAGTATTTCCTTCAACCTTCCAATGGAATACAATTTCTACAAGAGAACATATAAGCAAGGGGTAGCTTAGAAAATAATATAGAAGAATCCACCAAAGAGACACTAACTCTTAGAGGTTTCTCTTCTTGTGGTTAACTTCTTTTACATATACCCCTTGTCCCTATCCCAACTAGTTATAGGCATGAACCTGAGAGTCCTTTTTCTTCTAGTACTCATGTGGTTAACTCGTTTTACTAAACTCCCATTAAATCTAAAATTTTGTTAAAGACATTTGATGAGACGTGATTTACACTAGGCCGCGATATCGCATCTTCTCC
>MNCI01013830.1:905980-943198 GCA_015680685.1 Gnetum montanum | reverse complement strand
AAGGTTGCAAAACAATCAAGCAGAAACAAAGGAAATTTAATCCATTGTTTGAACTAGGTATGGAAGCCAAAATCAAGAAGTTGTTACAAGAACGAATCATATATCCAGTATGATATTTGACATGGCTTGCTAACCTTGTTCCAGTAAGAAAGAAAAATGGTGATATAAGGCTTTGTGTAGACTTTAGAAATCTAAATGATGCTTCAAAAAAGGATAAGTATCCACTTCCAAGAATTGATGAGATGCTGATTAAAGTCTTAGTTTGTCAAGTATATTCTTTCTTAGATGGTTTCTCAAGTTATAATCAAATCATGGTAGATAAGAATGATAGATACAAAACATCATTTATCATCAAATGGGGAACTTTCGCTTACCAAAGAATGCCATATGGATTGTCAAATGCTAGAGCTATATTTCAAAGAGCAATGGATTTAGCATTCAAAGATTTATTAGGCAAACTCGTGGTGGTTTATTTGGATGATATTACAATATTCTCAAAGAAAAAAAAAGATCATATTGATCATCTTCGGCAAGTTTTTGATAGATGTCGTGAGTTTGGTATTTCATTAAATCCTATGAAGTGTATCTTCGGGGTTAAATCTGGAAGTCTATTAGGCCATGTGATATGTCAAGAAGGAATTGTCATAGACAACTCCTGAATTTAAGTAATACAGAATATTGAGCATCCCACAAGTAAGAAATCTCTTAGATCTTTCTTTGGAAAGATAAACTTTGTGAAAAATTTCATCCCTAGCTTTACTGAAATTGCCAAGCCTTTGATGCATATGCTAAAGAAGGATGTCCAAGTAGAGAAAACACTAGAGTCAGAGAGAGCTTTATCAGAAGTTAAAATTTCTATACAAGAGGCTCCATATTTGGTGAAGCCTAGGCTTAAAGAATATTTTTGGTTATATTCTTTTACTTCAAATGATTCTATCACTACTGTTTTAACACAAAGGGATAGTGAAGGTCAAGACGAACCAATTGGATTTTTTGGGTATCAGTTGAAAGGTTCGGAGTTAAATTATTCAGACTTAGAGAAACAAGCTTTCGCAGTCATCAAAGCACTTTAGCATTTTAAATATTATTTGGAAAGTTCATTAGTCCATATTATGCTAATAGAACTTGTAGTCAAGCGATTCCTAGCCCAAAATGAGATTGGATTAAAAAGAGAAAAATGGCTGATAAATTTGCAAAGTTTCCAATTTTCATTGGAAATATGCAAGACAATTAAGGGAATGGGATTAGCCAAGTTAATGACTAGAGAAACTGAAGTGTGTACACTTGACACACATGAAGAGAATTGGTATGATAAAATTCTCAAATTTCTTAATACAAGGAAAATCCTAAATAATTTAACTACAATTCAAAAGATAGCTTTCTTCAAAAGAGCACGAAGATTTGTTGTTAAATATGGTATATTATATAGAAAGGATTTTCAAGAAGTTTTATTGGAATGTGTTCATAATGATCAAATTAGTTTCATTTTGAAACAATTTCATGATCATTTTAATTTATTTTATGAATCCCCTAAGTCAACTATGCAACATATACTTCGATATGGATATTACTAGCCTTCTATGTATCAAGACATTAGTTCAAAGATTTAAAAATGCTATAAATGTAAAATTCATGAGCCAAGGATTAAAAGGGCTAGAGCCCCTTTAAAGCCAGTAGTTGCAGATAGACCATTTCAGCAATGGGGTTTGGATTTTATTGGTACAATTACTCCTTCAAGAGTTGGACACAAGTTTATTCTCACCGCTACTGATTATTTCACTAAATGGTTTGAAGCAAAGGCTCTAACAGGAAGTTCAGCATCAGACGTGATTAAGTTTTTAGAGGATCACATTCTAAGTAGATTTGGTCTACCCAAAGTGTTAGTGTTACATAATGGACCTGCCTTCATATCTGAAGAGTTTATCAAATGGGCATCTGAAAAATCCATTTTCTTATATTCGTCATCAAATTATTATCCTCAAGGAAATGGCTTAGCAGAATCCACCAATAAAAAACTAATCACTTATATCAAGAAATCGATGGATGGGAATCCAGGAAATTGGATTGATTATCTACAATCCTCATTATGGTCAGATCGAATCAGATTCAAGAAAGCTATTGGGACATAACCATATAACTTAGTCTATGGTTTGCCAGCAAGAATTACAAATAAGATTGTAAGCTCAGATTTTGAATTTGTACAAAGATATAGCGAAAGGACTGATAAAGATAGATGTTTTATGACTTTTCTTATTAAAAGAGAAGCTGAAGTAGATAAAGCAAGGGATAATTTGTTACAAAATACCTCTAAAGTTAAAATATGGTTTGATAGGAAAGCTCTAAAAAGAACTTTCAACATAGGGGACCTTGTCCTATTATGGAATATGAAGAAACTAAATAAGCTTACCCTGACATGGATTGGTCCCTTTCAAATTACAAAGCAATTCTCAAAGGATACTTACAAATTATCAACTTTGGATGGCATGGAATTGCAATTTCCATATAATTTTTTGCATATAAAACATTATTTAGGACAATTTCATATAGCTTGAAGATGTCATTACCCAAAATAATATATGTATATACTATTAGGTAAATATTACTAGAAATATAGTATCAATTAATATGTTTAATTATGCTTTATTTAGATTAGAAAATAATTTTCCTTCAAGTGAGGCAAATGGAAGCCTACAAGTGAAACAAGTGGAATTATACAATTGTGACAAGTGGAGAAGGTGACTCATCCACTACTTGGTGAGGATTGTGACAAATGGATGGAATGCCTAAAAAGAAGGAAATGTGTTTGGAGGGATTTCAAATTTTTAGCACTTATAAAAGGAGGGTTAAGTTGCCTAAAATTTCATCATCTTTCAATTCATGTTGAGTAGTGAAAGTTAGAGAGAGCTAATGGAGTTTGAGAAAGCAATAGAACTACCTTCATCACATCAGAAATTTCCTATGAAACAGTTAGAGAGATGAGGATTCCCACTAGGGTAACCCTCACAATTCAATTTCCATCCCAAGAATAGTCTATGAAGGACTTGATAATGTATAGTTTGTTATTTTTCTGAGGAATGAGGTTTTTGTCACATCACACCTTATGTTAAATGGGAATTTTCCTCCAAAAAGATTTCTATTCAGCTATAAAAATTCAATGGAAATTTCAGTATGTTTTAGTTTCAAAATGAGGCTGCATAAATTTCTTTATGCTTTTAAAGGAGGGCAAAAATGTTGGCACATTTTAGCAATTTAATGAAGCAGGCTTTGTGAGGTTGTGAAGATAATCATATAATTAGCATTCACCCTGATTTAAACATTGCCAATATTTTATTGGATGAAGACTTTTCAGAGGTGTTGGGTTGGTAGTTTGAAAGGTTTTTCTCTAATTGATTCACTAGCAAATACAGTTTTGTTTAAGATAAATGATCAATTGTTCAAACTTCATCAGAATTCTCTAGCAGCTATTTTAGTGCCAAAGAAGTTCACTGGATCTACAAACATGTACTGATGTACAAGTCAAGAAGTGGGTTTGGTTAACCTCCATAAGGTTTGGAGGAATAGTTAATCAAAAACAGCAGAAAATTTTGAATATGGAGAAACATCAATTTGTTGAGGCAGAGCTTCAAGGAATACAAAAGAAACTCCCAGAGCTAAAGAAGTAGCTTGATTCCACAGAGTATGAAAAGAAAAAAAGCACAACGAGAGAAATTGCAAAAATAGATGATTTTTTTATGGATAGTAACAAGCATGATTATGATTAGCTTTTGACTCCTCCTAGCAGTTCACCCTCCTGCGATAACGTTGCAAGAATAGTAGCCATATCTTCTCTGGCCAAGCATTGGTGTCGAAAGTTCATTGAATCAACAATCATCTATGTCTCAGCCTCCTATGCAAACCTCACCTGGGTCATCAAGTAGCAGTAGTAGAGGAACAATTATTCCTTATTCACATCAAAATGCAAACTCAAGCCGCAGCTACTTCATGGATTCCAGCCATGATAAGGAGAACATCCCCATTGTGAAATTGAAAATAGTGGCCATATTATTGCAGAGCCACCTCCCAATTTGAGAACCTTAGCCCCACCGGAGCATTCATTGTGTACCAAAATGTTTGTAGTTTCTGCAACACTTGTTGTAGAATCTACCTCGAAATCTAGCCTACAGGGCTATGAGGGTTTTGAAAATAAATCTGTATGATATCAACATTTTTTTGGATGGCGCGATCCTCTTCTAGCACCAAACACTCGAGACAGTGTCTAGGGTTTGATCCTGACGAAATCCTCCATCATCAAATATGTTACTTACCTTCCTATGCACTGAAAGAGGGATCTCCTGCAATACCAGTAGCTATGCCTGTGTTTATTGAGCATTTCTGTGGCACTTAATGCACCATACTCAAACACAGCCCACATGTAGAAGCAGGTCATCATCACCGAGGGTTTGCAGTTCCAAGCCATTTCACTGCCGACATGGGAGAGATGGCAATTGCTACTGAACCGTGCGTAGAAGTGGTTCTAACTACCATCATATTTTTGGGAGGTTCAGTGGGTGAGACATGTTCAGTGGAGTAGAGCATAAGCTACAGAGATGTGCTGCGCACAGGAAAAGCTATCAGGAAGTTGGTTTAACTGCATATGGCATCCTCCACGATATCTCTTGGTTAACTTTGGAAAATTATTTAAGGCCTTCACTTTTGAAAAATATATTTTCTTTTTTTCTTCATCAGCCATCCCCTAAATCAATTTTATATTCAATTATATTTGTTTGTGAAGATCTAGTTTCCTCACTAGACATAGGAGTTTCTTGTGTAAAAATGAAACATTTCTAAAGCCTCAACTTAACAGAGATGAACATTGGATGTAAATATTGGATACCTCTATATAAAAATATATTCAAAGACAAAAATTCATGAGATATTTACCCAATATCATACATGAACTAGACACTTGTTAGCTGCAGTGTTTTTATCTATATGATGGTTACAACCACCTAAGATTTTTTGTGACTTACCAAGACAAAAATTCATGAGATCTCCTAACTTGTTGGGCAAGTAATCTCCTAACTAGTTGGCCAAGTTACTTGGGAGAGAAGTTAGGTAAGATATTTTTGAATATGTAACTACCTTTGAACCCTATAAAAAGGCTTCAGGGGTAAGAAGAAAAGATCATGATGAAGGGTCTCATTTTCTACTAGCTAGCACTTGGGCTCTCACTTGGAGACACTTTGAGTCTTAGGAGAAGAGCATTGCAAAGAAGAAATTGTGAACGATTGCTTGTAAGATGGCTTGCTAAAGAAAGAATTTTAGCCTCTTTGTCATAGTCCTGTGAGTTATGTTTTATGTTTATTTTGTTTAAATTGTTTAGCTAGTGGTTTAGATAGTATCATCCTTGGCAAGTCATTTTGGGATTTTTAGATTGCACTTATTATTCTTATTGCTCGATAGAAATTTTTGTTAAAATTTTTCCATAGAAGAGATTGTGTTTAAATGCATTAAGAGTATTTTAGTAGTAAATTTTGTTATTGTGCAACATATAGGAACTGTTATTGAGATCATTGTAAGAGAGCCTCTGCTTGTAGTCATGCCATTGAACGATTCAATAGTCAAGAGGGTTCGGAAAATCTTTGGTATTTTGATGGGACCAGAATAGCTACTTTTTTATCTTTAAAGTGAATGTCTATGGTATTTCAATTAGAAATTTTCAAGTCTTTTGAAGGTTCTGTTGAATGCAATTGTTGACATTTATTATCTAGCCATAATGGAGTCTCGTACGTGGTAGTTTACACAGCAATTTTTGGGTGGCATAGTAGGATTGTCTTGAAGAAATTGCTTATTTGAGCCTTGGAAGTTTGAAAAATTCATAGATATTGAATTTGGGATAGCTTTATTGTGAAGTGTTTACTCATTTCATATTACCTTGTTTAAATATTTGAGGTCCACGCAAATCTGCTTTCTTTTCTATCTATTTCCATTGAATCTTGCTCTATTTCTAGTTTTCTTGTGGAACTATCTCTTTCTTTGGGGAAAATTAGAGGTAGATTCGCAGAGTTGTGCTCAAATGTTTTTGAAAAATTTTATTTGTTACAAGTAGGTATTATACGGACCACGTAGACTAGGGAATTGAACAAAATAGGAACTCTCAACAACTCACAGTACTTGACAAAGTTGGCTGAATCTCTTTAAGACAAGTCATCTATAGTTTACACATAATGCAATCATTTCATTTTTCACAACCACACGCCGCAACAGCACACACACATACTCACATTAACTACTGAGTTTATTTGGAGGTATCTGGGCCTTGGTGTTGCCAGAGACCAACAGGCACCTAAATCCTGTTCAAGGACACTCGTTGGCGGTCGCATCCCAAACGGTCACCAACACAAAGATTAGAGATATTCAATCTAAATATGACTTTCTAGTAGCTAGGTCATAGGTAGATAGCACCTGGTGAACCTTTGAGATAGAATATGCTTGATATTCATTGGCTCTTAGAGGTAGGAATGAGGCTACCTAAGTGGTGATAAAGCAACAATTGTAGATGGACTTGCTCACCTATAAGAATCAATATTGGAAGAATTATAGCACTAAGGTGTACCAATGGAAGCAAACACAGAAGAATCACAAGAAACTATACAAGTTCAAGTGCAATGCATACCTATGATGGTACAAGGAGGAGTCTATGAATGTCGCTTCCTTGAGATGTTTCTTGAGGTGATTGGCAAGAGGTAGGCCTATGAGTTGTTCACTCAAAACATAGTGGTAAATGGATCTCGAGAGTGGTAGATTATCACAAATTTAGGAGAGGCCTCCTCTGCTACCTTTTTCATAGAGCTACTAGCACTGACCATTGTGGACAAAGGCAAGACACTTACAAGGATTGACTTTGGCCAAGTGAATTGGACACAGCTTTCTAATACGAAGATCCTCCAATGCTAGGAGGATGGCCTTGAAAATTTACCTCTAGAAGTGATCGACGTAGGATATTTTTAGGTTAGTTGCTAGTTTTTTATGCTTTTTAATGTTTTGGGTTAGCTTATGTATTATAGGGTTGCTTACTAACTGCTCAATTTTGTTGTGGTTGTGGTAGTAGGTACTAGGAGATGTTGTAGGCCTGAATGGCATGGTGGGGGAAAAGGGACCTCTACCTCCACCTAGCTCTAGCAATTGAACAATTCTAGATGTACCCCTACTATCGCGCATTTTTGCTATTTTGCTATATTTTACTGTTCATGGTATGTACCACTATTCATATGATATCTAATGCATGTATTTGCTACATGTGATGTGTAATGTGTAAACGTTTTTTTTAAATTTGATATGTGCTTACTATGGTTATTATGTGATGATTTAATATGCTAAATATGCTAAGTTAAGTCTATGTGATGATGGTGTAACTAGGCCATTGTGAGCCCCATGCTAGTTTAAGGCCATAGCGGGAGGGTCGATGCTAGTTTAAGGCCATTTTGGCCCATATTAGAAGGACTAATAGTGATAGTTTAAGGTCATTCTAGGCCCAACCATAGTTTAAGGTCATTTTAGGCCATATTAAGAGGATTAAAACTAATAGTTTTAGGCCATTTTAGGCCATTGCATTGCCAATTTTAGGCCATGGTGGGTTGTGTGATGCTATTATTAGGCCATGGCTGGCCATGTAGTGCTATTTCTCTTTTTGCAATTTTGGCCTTTATGATTTTTATGCATTTTGATGTTTTTTGTACATAAGTTAATAATTACTAGAGAGGTAAACTAAACAAGTAAATGCATAAACTAAGAAGAATGCATAAAAAAAGCAAATAAATGCATAAACAAAGTGGAACAACATGTAATCTAAATAATCAAGCTAAATGTAAATGCATAAACAAATCAGTATAAGTGAAAAATGTGAAATGCATGGTGTGTAGAAGCAAAGGGTAGGCAAGCACCTAGCACAGTTTGAGTTAAGGGAGTACCTTAGTCATCTAGTTGCCTCCTAATCTAGTATATATTAGGGGTCACATAGGGCCTAGACTGTACTATGCAATAGTATTCTTGACCTTTACTTGGGATGTTGAAGGGCCACTTAGCCCATAGAGCATTATTTTGGAGGTTACTAGCTTTATGTCTATCAGGGAACTCCACCTCTAACCCTGAATTTATGTCTATGTTGTTAATGGATAGAGGGGATCCATTATCACCCTGGATGATAACTTCACCACCTTTGTCTAGAAGGTGAATTTCTTTATGGATGAGAGAGGATATGATCCATAACTAGACCAACCAAAGCTTTCCCAATATCAAGTTAAAGCCTTGCATTTCCTCTACAACTATGAATTTAGTAGTAGAGGGGAATTCTTCCCTTGCCATGAAGGCTATTTTGACTATTCCCATAATGATGACACATGAATTATTAAAGGAATTTAGATACATGGTTTTTGTTTGTTTAATCTAGTTAGCAAGGCCTAGCTTGTCAACGATAGTATATGGAATGACATTTGTTGTTGCCCCATCATCAATGTGCACCCTCCTAATCTTGCACTACTCGACACATATTGTCATGAACATGGGAACTGTTATGACCTGATCCTTTTTAGGGTTAACCTTGATTGCCTCATCATGAAATGCTAAGGATGTTGAGCTCAATTCTTGAGGCATGGGAGGCATCATAGTGTGGATGGAATGCTCATTTTCTAGGATGTCCTCCATGAAAAGAATGGAGATCAACATCTAGACTAGCACTCCATGGTGACTAAATGAGGTTATAATCAAGTCATATAGGCTCAGTGTTATGTTCTTTTACTTTAGTATCTACTTAACCTACGCTAGCACATCTAGGAATTCTTTCTTAGTGTCTTTCATTCTATTGGCCTTGACTTCCTTCATACATCCTAAAAGATGGATCTCTCATGGAGGAGGCTTGGGCTTTGCTTGTTTGGTTTGTTTGGAGGCCTTAGTACCTAGCTGTGGCTTACTAGTCATGGCCATTTCAATTGCTTCGGTCATCAGGACTATAGAAAGGGGGACTAGCTTTGGTGGATCTAGAACCTTTTGCTCATGATGTTGTCTAATTATCCTATCAACTAGACACTCATTAGGCCTTCCAAGTTGCCAACTAAATGGTTTGATGGTCTTTCTGGTAGGATTATCTCTTGGACATGAAGGGAATAATGCATTACCCACTATTGGACTTTGGGTAGGTGAGGAGATAGCATGTTGTACCATCCTAATCATGAAGGGTGGCTAGGTGGTTATCATTGATGTGATGTGAGATGGGGCCCTAACTACAAAGGGTGTTGTGGGTGCCCAAGGTGGCACTTTGATGCCAAGGGAACCCCTATGTTGCTAGAGGGTGCATAGACCATGAATGGTTGCTACACTAGCTTTGGGTTGTCATCAATGCTAATAGCATTGATGATGTACCCTACATCATTTGCATTTAGAGAATCCTTGTATACCTTGATGGTTTGATTTTGAGGCCTAAGTAGGTTGGTAGCATCAAGCACCAACTCACCTCTATTAATCATTCCTAATAGGTCATCCTACAAGGCCATGCAAAAATTAATGTTATGCCTGGGCAACCGGTGGTAGTGACAAAACCTATCTAGCCTAAAGTTTTTTAGTACTAGTGGCTTATTTGGACATCTGCTTGTACTACATAGATCTAGCCTTCAGCAATTGGTCCAATACTTCTGAAGGTTTAAGGGAGAGTGGTGTATACTTTGAGAAATCCTTGTGCTCAATGTTGGACCTTGGGGTCACTTGCATTATTTCCATCGATGATGTAGGAAAGATAGTTATTGCAATGTTAGGGCTAGTAGTTTTGTTGTTGGCAAGGGCCTTGGGTGGCCTAGCCATTGGCTTTAGGTTATTTTTTTGGCCTTTTTGGCCATGGTTACCATGATTGTGGTTTGCTTCCCCTTGTCCTTGTCCTTTTTAGCATGTAAGTTCTCTTATAGACATGTAGGCTAGGTCCTTGATAGCTTTTGCTACATCTTGTAGGCTTTTTGTTTAGGAAAAATCTTGCCTCAAGGACTATGGGACCAACTAGTATAGTTTTGAATTGATAAAGGCATTAACTACACTCTTGAAGATGGCTAAGAGGTGCATATCTACTATAGGCTCTAGATGGCCTTGCTTAATTTGCATAAGCTAGTCAAGGGTAGTTTTAGGCTTTAAGTTATACTTGAACTAAATTACAAAATAACTTAGAAGATCCTCCAAAGAAGAGATAGAGGCCCTAGGTAATTCTTAGTACCAATTGAGTGCCTTACTAATGAATGACATGGAAAAGACACATATGATGACATGTGAGCATGTCTACAGTAATAGGTAATTAGGCCAAAAGATCACCAGGTGGATGTTAGGGCCCTCTTCATCATTGTACTTGGTGAAAAGAGGAAGCAAGATCCCCATTGGAAGAGTTAGTGGTGAAATAGTAGGACTTATAGGATCATCCTAGTAGAAGTCCAACATGTGAACTATTTCGAAGGAGGTGGCCTTAAGTTGCTTCACCTCTTTCATTAAGGTTTGGATCAAATGGAATACATACTCCAAGCCTTATGATGTAGTAGTAGGCTATGCTGGTTGCGCTAGCCACTTTGCTGATTGTATGGCCCATGACCTAGCTATAGGCTATGCGACCATGCAAGATGCTTACTACATTGGCTAGTCTATAGGAAAAGTGATTAGTGCAAACCATGCAGGTGTGGGTTGGGCCACTGCCAAAGATGTATATGAAACAGGTAGGATGTAAGATGCCTGAGTTTCTTGGGGCTAGGAAAGATGCACGATGTGAACATAGGGCTATGCATGCATGATTGCTACTAGTAGGGAAGACTAGATAGGTTGTGATGATACTACAAAGGGAACGTTGATTGGAGGTATTACATCTTGGTGTGTGTATCGCATTTCGTGGTTTGCCACTATAAGCATTGACCTGGAAGGTGACACCAAGGATATAACTGTCTCAAGCAAGATAGGTGGGTAGGACTATGAGGGGACTAGAGTAGGGATTGTCCACTAGAAATAGGTGTGAAAGGAGTCCTCATGCTTAGAACAAGCTTTGAACTTATCCTTCTCCCCATGTAGGGACTCCTTGTAATCTATCCCTATCTCATACTCACTCGTTCAGATGAGCTTGGCAAGCATCCTTTGATAGGGTTTAGTGAGTGGTATGAAGCCAATGGAGGAGGGGAAATACTTCCATCTATTTTGGTGGATGGGCTCATAACCTTGCTTTTCTTCCATATCAAAGTGGTCTACAAACAAGCCCACTTAGAGCTTTGTGCATATGAAGTTTTACTATTCATCATTTAGCATAGTATACTTTGGATCATGGCCATGCAACATGAGGGATTACCTCAGTTGTACCATGGTAGGACTGGTAGGGTGGTTAACCCTGTTTTCTTGTTGTGTGGTTAGGATAACAAGTGTGCTTGGAATGGATGCCAAATATTCTTAGAATTCATGGTGCTAATTGAAAGTTTCAAAAAAATGGCTATGTTTAAAAGCTATCAAAAAATGGCTAAGTCTAGAAATTGTAGGAAAATGGCTAAGTCTAAAAGCTGTAGAAAAATGGCTAACTTTGGAGAAAATGGCTACGTCTTGAACATTGTAGAAAAATGGCTAAGTTTGGAGACTACACTCTCCACTTTGAGAGCTAATTATGCTCTCTATGATAAGAGCTGACTACTCTCTCTACTGAGAGCTTAGAATTTAGCTAAGCATAGGAATGGATGCTTTGGGATTGCTACGTGGGATTCTAGTGGAACTAACGATGAGGTCTAGTCGACACCAACCATTTGGTAGAAAATTTTTTCACTTTTGTAAGATCTAGCTACTACCAAATGTGGTAGGCCCATAGGGGTATTGGATCTACACTAGCCTGAAGCTAGCAACAGTGATGTAGAGAGCACACGAGATAATCACCAATGGAGTTTCAAAGAGGGAAAATGATTTGGCCTTCTTCTAGCACCAAAAAAATGTAGTGATAAAAAATGTCAATGGTTAGAACACTGAGGGGTTCATGGGCACATAGTTCTAACCCTACATCCACATGAGAGCCTACTGGAGGTGAATATGAGGTGCCTAGAATAGTCTTGTTGATTGAACAAGGACTTACCAAATGCAACACAAAATGATGCTAAATGTTCGTGTGATGTCAACAGTGTCAAAGCGGATGAGTGTAGTTAAGGTTTTCAATGAAAATGATGGTTTCAATGAGTGATTATGTGTAGAAAAAGCATAAAATGCAAGTAGAATGATAAAATGTGAGTAAAATGCCAAAACTGTACAAAAAGAGAGCAAGAGAGAGAGCAACATAGAACTAATAATAGGGTTGAGCATAGTTAATGTTAAAATATGTAAGAAGGTATGTGGTATATAGTAGGCATAGTGCACAACATAGTTACAGTCTTGGGGGTGTTTGGCCACAAAGACTAACATTCTAATGTGGTGTCTGTGCCTACTAGGTTGGCTATAATATTGTGTAGTGAGCTATAGTGGTCTGTGATGTCCTACAATGATCTACAACTTTTTCTCTTTCTAGTTCACTAGGGTGCCTCCAATTTTTTTCTACCTAGAATGCTCAAATTTTCCAACCCTAAAACATAAATGGTATGGGTATTTATAGGGCTAGGTTTCCCATGAACTGTGGAGGGCTTACCACATGGTAGTGGGATAGTTCGAACTATGCTACACCAAACTATGCTCTTCATTGAGGAAAGTATTGTTGTGCTCTGCTCTATTCTATTGAAATCTACAAGATTGCTAGATTGTGACTACACTACCAATTGCATATTTGTGTGCTGAAAAGACCATAATGTACCTAAAAAATGCAACTTTGGAGACTATGCTCTGGGACTACACTGTCCACTATCTTGAGTGGTGTCAACCATAGTTATAATCTTGGGACAAAAATGGGTACAACAAAGATACATTTATGCTAACTAAAATTGTTGGGGATGTGTTGGAGCTAAGCCAAATGATAGTGCTATGTTGTGGATGCCATTCAAGGCTATTCTAGCTAACTATGCTCAACTATGCTCTGGACAAGGGGAACTTAGTCCAACACTTAGAAAACTTTTGTGGAACATGGTTGTGTGCTAACTACACTCTTCATGGGAGGCTGAATATGCTCCCAAATGGTGTCAAGCATAGTCCCAACACTTCAAAAACTTTTATTGAATCTAGCTTCGAGTTGACTACACTTGACTATGCTCTAGTCTAATGGACAGTGTGGTCTCAACACTTAGAAAATTTTTGTCAAACTGGGTCTTCCATGCTAACTATGCTTAACTACACTCCAGGGAAGTGGAGAGCATAGTCTCAAGACTTTGAAAAAAAATTTAGCTATTAGCTTAACACTTAGAAAAATTTGCAAAACTAGCCTTTGGTGTTGACTACACTTTCTACTAAGCTAACTACACTCTATGGTAGTGGAGGGTGTAGTCTCAACACTTAGAAAATTTTTTAGCCTCTTTCTTTGTGATGACACTTAGGAAAAATTTCAAAAGATCAAATTTTGGAGCTGATTATGCTCTCCACTAGGCTAACTATTCTTTAGGACAGTGGAGAGCATAGTCTCAGCACTTAGGAAAAATCTTCCTCATTCTAATGCTTAGGAAAATTTTTAGTTGAGAAGCCATAGTCCAACTTTGGTGATGTTTCAATCTAGTATGGAATCAAGGAGCAAATGCTTCAAAACTTTCTTTTTAGCCTTTATAGATCTTTGGAGTGCCCAATTTTGATGGATCTAACCCTACACTACCTTGGGAAGGTCTTGGAACCTTAATTTTTTATCCCTAAGCATTCCAAAAACTATTTTTCTGTAGTCTTCATGCTAAGGGTCTTTTTTTCCACAATAAGCCAAGCGTGAAAGCCTCAAAACACTTAATTTCTAGGTTTACATAGCTAAAAATAGCCACGATTCATGATTGAACTCACCTAATAGCCTTGTAGCCTCAAAACATGATCCACAAAATCCTAAAACTAACAAAACCCAACCATTTTTTATGTATATTAGTGAAATTTTATCATCTATAACCTCTTTTACTTGATTTTTGCCTTATTACATAATAATTTGGCTTGTTTTTGGACTTATGTTGCCTTGTTGACCTTGTTAATCTTCTATGGCCTCAATATAGCCCTGTATGTCCATTTTCTATCTTATTACAACTATATTTTTCCTTTCTGGCCTTTAAATAATATCAAATAATGGGGTTTGACCATCCTTGACCACAATGTAACACCAGATGACCATGGCCTGCTATGGCCTTAAACTAGAATCATAGTCCACCAAGATCATAAATGGCATCATGGCCCACTAAGGCCTTAAATTGGCAAAATTATGGCCCTTATTAATCATTTTTAGCCTTATAATTTCCATTATTTTTCCTTTATGTGATGTTTGTTCACCCTTATTACACTTGTTCAAATTGATATTATATCACTAATGACCTTGAATGGCCTTGATTTCATTAGATTTGCATGTGTTTTATAGCATTTTAACATTATTTATTGACTTTTACCCAAGCACCACTTAATATGCTTTTGGTTGACATTCAAGATCAAAGTATGAGTACCTGAAAGAAAATTAGTTTGCCTATGTGTCTATAAGGGTCTCATGGTGACATTAAATCGTGTATTGACCTTGACCACCTAGCTCTTGATCCTAAGAGTCTAGTAGATTACATAGCATTAATAAAGAAATCTCTAGAATGGCCTAAAAACCTAGTTTAAACCATTGACATAGAAGTAGGAGACATGACCAAAGACTCTCTAGTTGATGTTCTTGTCACAACACATAGTGGTAAGGAGAAAACCCTTTAACTAAGTTTCCCATTGGGACCTCAATGTGCTTACGACATCACCAAGATCTTACAAACCAATATTAAGGTATTTTCCTAGTTATATGAAGACATGCTAGGCCTATACCCACATCTAGTCTAGCCTAACATCATACTAGACTGTAGCATTAGATCAGTTGAGCAAAAAGTGCACAAGATTAGACTTCATTTGCCCTTGGCAATTCATGATTAAATCTCAAAGCTTTACTAAGTAGCTTTCATTAGAGCTATCGATTATGTAGAATGGGTATCCAACATAGTGTTGGTCCCTAAGAAAAAAAAGAAGTATCAATATTTGCATTGATTTTTGAGACCTAAATAAAGCAACTACAAGGATGACTTCCCTTTGCCTAGTATTGCTCAACCAATTGATACTACAACTAGACATGACTTGTTGTCCTTTATGGATAGATTCTTGAGATATAACCAAATAAGGCTCAATCTAGAGCACCAAGTTTGCATGACCTTTATTACCCCACGAGGTACATTTTGTTATACCCTGATGTTCTTGGGCCTTAAGAACACTAGAGTAACATACCAGAGAGTCATGACCTATATCCTTAGTGATTACATGTTATATTTGCTCAATGATTACATAGATGAAATAGCTATGAAATGTAAGATAGCTAATGACCTAGATTTTGTGCTTAAAAATGCCTCAAATATGAGCTTAGGCTCAATCCTAAGTAGTGTGTCTTCAATGTCAAGACTTGTAAGATGCTTGGCTTTGTAGTCTCTGAAGTAAGGATACACATAGATCCTAATAAGGTTAAGTTCATATCCAAATTAGTGGCACCTAAAAATCTTAAAGAGATTTAGAGATTAAAATGCATATTATATTTTATTTTTAGGTTTATCAATAGGCTTACAGATAAGTTACAATCCATGCAACACTTGCTTAAGAAAGGACTTCACTATGAGAGGATAGATTAATGCCAAGATGCCTTTGATAACCTTAAGCAAGAGTTAACACAACTATTGATAGTCTATTCTCCATAAGAGGGTAAACCATTTTACATTTATCTTATCATCCCTAATACATCCATTGCCTCTCTAATCTATCAAAAACATGATGATGGAGTAGAAATGCCTATATACTACCTTAGCCATGCATTAGCTACCCATGAGACCTGATAGACTAAAGTGGAGAAGTATTGTCTAGCAATAGTCTTATTTTTGAAGAAATGGAGACACTACCTCTTTAGAAGCCAACTCAACATAATTTGTAAGAACAACATACTCAAAGCCATAATGATTAACATCTATGAAAGTAGTCATATAGCTCAATGAAAATCCATAACCATGGAGTTCAATCTTGATTATGTCTCTCAATCCTCAACAAAAGATCAAGATATAGTCATACAACTAATAGTTTTACCTATTGATGATGAAGTAGCCGTAGATCATGATTTCCCTGATGAACACATTAAAATAGTTGGCCAAGTGCTTGAGGGTTATGAGGTTCTCATGAACTTCGACGAAGGTTCAACTACCCATGGGGCTAGCACTGTTGCCATCGTAACATTTCCATCTAGTGAAATTGGGTTTCCATGTACCAACAACATAGTGAAATATGAGGGTTTGATCAAAGGGATTGTGGTATCTCATGACCTAGGAATTAGATGCCTAGCCATCAAAAAAGATTCACAACTTGTGGTTAACAAAGTAACTGAAGTCTATGCATGCAAAGCTAAGCACTTACAACCTTACTATGATCTAGGAAAGTAATTATTACAATAATTCAAAGACATTAATAACCAACACATACCTAGAAATGAAAACATCATAGTTAATGCAATTGCAACATTAGACCTAGTGTGATGCCAAATGTGTTTAGCAAGTTTCCCACCTTAACTATGGACTGTGCTACTTCCATCACACAAAACACTAAGGATACATTTATGGCCACTGTTCATATTTCTTATTTCAAGTAGTGGTATGATGATATCAAATTATACCTCATGCATGATGAATCCTCATAAGGCCTAACTACTACTCAGAAGGATGCCACACATAATTGATCAAAGTAATATTTCATTGAGGGTGATAACACATTATGCTAACCATCCTATGATGGTATAGTCCTAAAGTACTTGGGTAAAATTGAAGCTAGAATAGTCCTAGAGGAGGTTCATGAATGTGGTTGATGAGGACATATAGGACCTAGAGCAGTGGTCACTAAGTTTAGATAGTTAGGTTACTATTGGCCCCATATGGAAAATGGATGCCTACAAAAGGTTAATCAATGTGACACATGCCAATGATATAGCAACCTGATACATGTATCACCAACTAAGTTACATACAACCTAGATAACATGGCTATTTCAATGATGGGGGTTGGATATCATTGAATCTATAACACCCAAGTCTTCATCATCACCGCAATTAAATACTTTACCAAGTGGATTGAGGCTATTCCCCTAAGGAAGAGCACATCCAAACAAGTTTGCAAATTTATCCTAGATAACATTGTATCTTGTTTTGGCATACCCATGATCATACTTATAGATAATGGACCTTAATTTAGTAGCCAAGAAACCAAGGATTTCTATCATAACCTAGGAATTAAGCATTCTTTCTCATCACCTTACTAGCCTCAAGCCAATTGACAAGTGGAAGCAAGCAACAAGGACATCATCAACTTACTCATGAAGATGCTCAACAACAACAAGTAAAAGTGGCATGAGAGGCTTGTCCATGCACTATGGGCATACAAAACAACCTATCTCATGGAAACTGGCATGACACATTATAGCCTTATTTATAGTTATGAAGTTTTTTTACCTCTTGAATTACAAGTGCCATCACTATAAGTAGCCTTGATCAACTTCATCAAAAATGAGTAGACTAAGGAGTTGTAGATAGTGGCCCTGGATTCAATGGATAAGTGATCTATGCAAGTGCTCTATCACATTGAGTACTATCAAGAGAGTTAGAAACAAAAACATCAACATAAATTGACCATGAAAAAGATCAAGGAGGGGAACCTAGTCCCTAACTCTATCCATGAGCATGCAAACAAATTCTTAGTTAACTACAAAGGATCCTTCCTCATCACTAAAGCCTAATGGAATGGAGCCTTTAAAATATCTACTATGGATGGAAATGAGTTGGTCAATCTAGTTAGTCATTTCTATCTAGAGCCATACTACATATAGTTGACAATCATCAACAAACGAGATTTCTCTCAATGATCGACTATAATCTTAAACTAGCAACATGGTCCACTACAATCATAAACTAGCAACATGGTCCACTACAATCATAAACTAGCAACATGGTCCACTACAATCATAAACTAGCAACATGACCCACCATGACCTTAAACTAGCAACCTTAGTAACCTAGATAACCTGATTCTCATATGAGTTATATGCATTGTAGCATTATGATATGCAGTGGTGTTTTGTATCCTTTTTTGGTGCCTCTTAGGTCAATTCTCTAGACACCAACAAAGAGGGGCCATTGAAACACCACAAAAATTTGCATTTTATAACCAATCTTCATCATGTAGCTTTGAACCCATGAAACTTGGGTCAAAACATCATTGTAAATGTAAAAATTATAATCCACAATGGGAAATTTCACATACTTTATACTTTTGGAGCTGAAAAATGCCTCATAAGTGGTGAAGGACTGACTCCCCAAGTGAAAAAAGCCACCTAGTGTCTATATTTGGGCTTGGGTCAAAATTATTTTTAGAATGCCAAAAAAAGACAAATTGATAGGCTTTATGAGGAGCATACATTTTTCTACATTGGAAACACATACAAGAGGGGCAGATCTTACCTTACCCTAATGTGGAAGGGTGGGGGTTTTGGAAACTTTCCCTTCTCAATGTGTAAGTTTTTCCCCAACCAAGAAACTTAACCTCCTTAGCTTAGAAATTTTTCTCCCAGTGTAGATGTTCCCTCGACCCTAGATTGGAAACTTTCCCCCTTAGTGTGGAAGTTTCCCCCTACCATGGAGTCTTCATCCCTACCATGGAAAATTCAATCTCCCAATGTGGAAGCCACAAAAAGCAAAAATTCATCAATTCATGCACTTCAAGTTTGAATAGCCACTTCAACAAGCATGGTAGAGAGCTCAACATGAAAGGATTTATCTCTAATGTGGAAGGTGTGACCTAGTAAATGGAATGGCCATGGGGGGAACCACTTACTATGTATAGTAACCCCCAAAATTTTGGCACCCATCTCACCTAAATTTGACAGCCAATTTGCAACCATTTCACAACCAATTTGCAGCCAAATCATAGCCATTTTTCAGCCCCATTCATAGCCCAAATATCCTCTAAAATCTATCCTTGAACACCATTTATAGGTTCAACAACTTTTGGGCATACAAAAAATTTTGGTTCTAGTAAATTCTCTAAAAATTTTAGCCATTTTTACAATTCCACACTAGGGGCATTTTCATGCACTCAAGAGCTCTTACAAGTTTCCATACTTGCATGTTCTTGAATCCCAATGTGGAAGCATTGTATCCTAGAGATTTTTGGATTTTGGGTGTCAACACTACACCTCTAGGATTTTCAATCCCCAATGTGGAGTAATTTAACACCCAAAGTTTCAACTTTTCTCACTCTCCGAAAGTGACCCAAGTTGTAGATCTGAGGTTGCAATAGTAAAGGAAGGTTTGATAACATCAATAGTGGTGTAGCACCTAGATCATGCAGTAGATCACATTGGCTTCAATGGGCTTTGAACTCTTTCATAAGTGAACCCCCTTTTTTCTTCATCCAAGAACCATTTTTACACATTTCTATAACTTACTCTTTATTCTTTCTCAATAAAGTTTTATGTTTTGAATTTTGTGTTCAAAGTTAAATTTACTTTCTATGAATTATTTAGATATGTTTGTGTTGGCACATTTTGGCCATTTCATGGAACAGTATGACTTTGAGATTAGAGATAGTCCAAAGCTTTCTACCATGCATGAAGAATTTGGAGGATGGAGACCTAATTCGGGTGTTTTAAGATATGATTTTCTAGAAACAAGGATTGTATTTGGTAGATGCTAATAAGAAATCAGTATTTTTTGAGACATTGAAATGAAGCAGTTTTATTTATTTTATAATCAGTGCATCCAAAGTTGTGTGAGGATGCCACGAGGTGGACTAAAATCCGTGATGCTCAGTACCCGGGATATAGGATGAAAAAGATGGTTTTTGGTATGAGGGTTATTGGCATCTGTGTTTGTAAATGTTGTCAGTTGCCAAGCTAAGGCATTTATCAATGATTCTAAGTTCCAAATTCAAAAATTAAAATCAATAGATTGTATGAATAACAAAATGGAGAAATTATCAATGGATGTTTGCGAAATGATGGAGAAGATATTGTTAATTTAAAATTGAGTATAGAAAATGAAAATTTTGCAAATGGAACAATTATCATAGAAGATGGTGTTGAATCATACGCTGCTTCTAGGAGGTCTAGGGAACCTCCTGCAGTCAATTCTTGGACATTTCAAGGACGTGAGAAGGTGCTTTGGTAAGAAATCTTGCCACTGAGTCAAAAGCGTACCAGATGTCAAATCCACCAAAAAAAACATGTAATGAATCATCTTTGTAGTTTTTCTTTAAGGAGCTTTCTGATAGCAGTGATGGTAAAATATTGCACCTTAATGAGTATGGTAATGGAAACGGGACAACGGCCAGGAACAGAGAAAAATCACCGTTGGAACTCTGCTTGAGCATGATTTTGGAATTCTGTTCCCAACTCAAAATTAAAAAGAATAGCTATAGAGAAAACACAAGCATGGAAGCTAATGGCTTATCTTCATAGACGCTACTTTTTCGGCTACTAGGATGACATATATTTATTGAAAGACATTAACAAGAGGTAAGAAAAGCACTAGGCATCATTCACACAATCTAGGGTTTGCTGGTGCATGGAACATCTGTTGAGTTTCAGAGAAATTCTACGACTTACGAGGCCGAGGATGATCATCTGGAGCATCCAGAGCGCATTCGGGCCGTTTACGTTCGCCTGCGAGATAGCGGTGTTCTCGGATGCTGCGTGGAGGTTCAGGCTATGGAGGCTCACCATGAGCTGCTGCTGCGCATCCATACTCCTTCCCATGTTCAGCTCATATGGAACTTATCATCCCCTAAATTGTTGGACACGCGGCAGTAGCGTCTGGCCTTGTCCTTCAATTCTATCTACTTCAGTCGCAGATCCTCCCTCACCCCCTCCTTTCTGCTGGCTCCGTTGTCCAACTATTGCAGCAAAGCACATGTTGTGTGACTGACCAGAGTTGGGTGTGCAGAAAATCCTTATAGTTGACTGGGATGTTCATCATGAAAATGGGTACAGGAATCGACACTTTCTTTCCCTGTGGTTGTTTCAAAAATACTTGAAATTGGGGTTGCAGGCTTATACAGAGGTTCAATCCCAGCAATTTTAGGACAATTTTCAAGCCATGGATTGCGAACTGGCTTTTCTAAAGCTATAAAGAAGCTATTAGAAAATACATCCATAGAGTTTTGTAACATTCAGGTAGAATCTATTTCGTCCCTTGTTGGAACTGTCCTTAGGACGGCCATGAGGATTCCTTGTGAAGTTTTGAAGGAGAGACTGCAGGAAGGAATTTTAGATAATGTTGGTGCTGGTATTCTTGCTACCTGGGAGAAAGATGGTCTCAAAGGTTTCCTCCCTGGAACTGGGAAAACACATCCATTCCCATGTGTGGAAACATGGATTTCAAAGCCATACTTTCGTTGCCGGTTTGTTCGTATCTATGTATGCAAGTTGCCAAGATCTTGAATCTGCATTGTAGGCATTTCATAAAGTGTAGAGAAGATGAAGATGGAATCGGCCTTGATATAAAAGTGGGATTACATTCGGGGTGCCACAAATTAAAATGTGAGAGTACAACTCCACTTATACATTCGGTTGTATATGCATACATATATTTATATAACAACCCATGCATAAAATCCATGGTTATTATCTCTACTACTATGATATAAATAACACTATAATATAATATTGATTTAAAAAGGGAATTTGTACCACAATTTTTCAAAGTCCTATGTAAATTGAACACTTGTCAATTGAAATGGTGGTTATAACCACCACCAAGGTCACTTGTCAACTACAACCTCTTTATCTCCACAATGGCCACTTGTCAACTGCATGGGACACGTGTCAACTGCAACTTGTTTCTCTCCATGGTGAACACTTGGTGACTAAATGAAGACACTTGGCAGCTACATGAAGACACTTGGCAACTACATGAAGACACTTCGCAACTGAATGAAGACACTTGGCCATGGAATATGACACTTGTCCATTGTAGCGTTTTTATCTCTATGGTGGTTAAACCACCCAAGATATTTTGTAATTTCCCTACCTACCTTTAAACCCTATAAAAATGCTTTAGGGGTCAAGGAGGAGGAATCATAATCACATTAGGTCTCATACATCACACTTTGGAAGGCTACTAGTTAGCACTTAGGCTCTCACTTGAAGACACTTTGGGGTCTTGAGAAGAGCATTTGCAAAGAAGATTTGTAAAGACGATTTCTTATAAGATGGCTGGCTAAAGGAAAGATTTCAGCCTCTTTTTCATGGTCCTGTGAGTTATGCATTTCATTTTTTGTTTTGTTTAAATTTTTTAGCTAGTGGTTTAGATAGTATCATCCTTGGCAAGTAATTTTGGGATTTTTAGATTGCTCTTACTGTTCTTGTTGCCCGATAGAAATTTCTATTAAAATTTTGCCATAGAAGCGCTTGTGTTTAAAAGCCTTAAGAGCATTTTAGTAGTAAATTTCGTTATTGTGCAACGTGTGGGAACTGCTATTGGGATTGTTGTAAGAGAGCCTCTGTTTGTAGTCACGCCGTTGAACAATTCAGTAGTCGAGAGGGTTCAGAAAATCTTTGGTATTTTGATGGGACCAGAATAGCTTCTTTTTATCTTTAAAGTGAATTCTCGTGGTATTTCAATCAGAAATTGTCAAGTCTTTTAAAGGTTCTGTTTGAATGCAATCGTTGACATCTATTATCTAGTCAAAATGGAGTCTCGTACGTGGTAGTTTACGCAGCAATTTTTGGTAGCATAATAGGATTGTCTTGAAGATATTGCTTGTTTGAGCCTTGGAAGTTTGAACAATTCGTAGATATTGAATTTGGGATAGCTTTATTGCAAAGTGTTTACTCGTGTCATTTTACCTTGTTTAAATATTTGAGGTCTACACAAATCTGCTTTCGTTTCTTTTCTGCTTATTTCCACAGAATCTTGCTCTATTTCTAGTTTTCTTGTGGAACTATCTCTTTCTCTAGGGAAAATTAGGAGTAGATTGCGGAGTTGTGCTCAAATGTTTTTGTAAAATTTTATTTGTTACAAGTAGGTATTATAAGGACCGCATAGACTAGGCAGTTGAACAAAATAAGAAATTTTCAATAACTCACAGTACTTGGCAAAGTTGGCTGAATCTCTTTAAAGTAAGTCATTTGCAGTTTACACGCAACGCAATTGTTACATTTCTCACAACCACACACCGCAACAGCACACACACATACTCACATTAACTACTGAGTTTATTTGGAGGTATCTGGGCCTTGGTGTTGCCAAAGACGAGCAGTCACCTAAATCCTGTTCGAGGACACTCGTTGGTGGTTGCGTCCCAAACGGTCACCAACATTTTGTATTTTCATGTCTTACATTTCCTATGTTCCTAGTTAATTTGCAAGAAAAATAAATGTACCTCAAATCCCATTTCTCTCATGGAGTCCCTAGGGATTTGAGGTTTGGGAACTACTACATCAAGGATCCTTAGGTTTTTCCTACAATCGAGGTTTTCAAGCACAACAATCTTCATAATGCTCAATTGTACAAATGTTATTATTAAATGATACTTATTCTTATGGGAAAAAAATTTCATTAATAGATTGAGCAAATAACATAGAAGCAGTTGTAATGTTTTCACCTAATGAATTGATACCCCTTGAATTTTCATCAACTAATAGATGTAACTTAGACCTATGAGTATGTATTTTTTTCTTGTAAGGATAAGCCTTCATCATAGATTTGTATAAAATATATTGTATTTGATAACTAATTTTAACATTCTTTACTATCTTCTTTCATAAATCAATTTCTTAATAAAATTTTTATTATCTCTTATATAGTTCTATCATACATCTAAAATCTTTATCCTCAAGGAAGTTTACATCTCATATAACCACAACAAGCATCTATTCTCTTAAAAAAATCATTACATTTTGTATAAATATATTTAATAAAAATACTAAATTCTAATATTCCTTGTTGAAGTGGATATGATAGACTCTAATCCATAGTCTATTAACTATCTTTCATTAAATGCCCCTCCTTAGTATGGTATCTAGTCATATCTGTATTAAATGTGCTATGAGATACAAAACCTTATATGAGGCATATTATAATATTAAAACATACATTAGTTTTACTATGATTGTGAAAAATAACCTCATCCCAAAAATATAATTCTTAATGAGTATTCATTAAATGATGATAGGAGATGATTCTAGGATATTATATTATGTTCATCCATTAAGTTAAAAGATAATTTAAGGTGCCTATAGTAGCCCAACTCTATGATATAAAAATATGAAACACTATTTCTAATATGGTGGTCCTCTAATGAAAAACATAGTTATTATATATTTCAATAGTATATCATGCTTATTATTCCATCATCCAATGAGAAACATTGATGATTCTAGGCTATTTTAACATGCTCATTTAAGGAGAAATGTTGATGACTTTAAATAATGAATGAGAAAGTCTGATGATTCTAGACTATCAATGAAAAAGGATAAAGGTTTTGGGCTATCATGTTACATCAATCTAATGAATCAAGATATCATTTATAGTTCCTACAACACTTTCATCTTATGATACACAAAGATGCAATATCATAGGTTCATTGTGTAATTAGAAAGAGAAATGATTTAAAAAGCTCATAGCATAATCGTTGTATGAGACAAAGAAGCAATTTTGGCATAAAAAATGTACGAAATATCACATCTTCATTGAGGAATAAAAAATAAAGAGTATTCTAAGTACTAATAGCATAGATGATATATGAGCCAAGGTAATGTTTGTAGTATAGTGTATCCAATCTATGAGTTATAATGATAACATATTGACTCTCATAGCAGCATTGTGCTATGAAAGAATCATTCATATTGAACATGAACTATTCTACTAAGAAACCAAAAAATTTAGATACACTGTATAGGAATATTTTTAATTTATTAGAATATACTTATGTTAGTGGTGAGGTCAATGAAGTAGTTTTTGTGTTTTCTTTAACATCTAGGAGCATCAATACATATTATAACATTATGAGGCTAAAATTTACTTAGATAAGTTACTATGTCTATGAGGTATCTATAGCCTTTGATAATTTGATGTCTTTTACATATTTAACCAAAATTAGATGCTCTACTAAAATACATTGTTATGATGTAATTTTTTCTATTAATCATCTTAAGAATTTTCCTTCACAATGTGGAGGTCATGGACTCAATTCCATGTCTCAATCTTAAATTAATAATCTTCATCAATTATGCGCCTTATTTCCCTTATTATAACATGACCTTTAATCTTTCAAAATTATTAAACATTGAGTTGCTATAACCAACTACCTACATTTTATCTAGAAGCCCTTATTTTTACTAAGCCTCAAATTCTTTACTTATGTTGGTTATGTTAATTAGATGTAGCCTTCTTATTCTTGAAGATCAAAATGATTAAAGGAGAAGGAGTGTATGATAAATGAAATAATGCAATGCATCCATTTTCATGATTTTGAGGATGTGATTAATTATCAAGTATAATTTCAAGAATTATCTACTACATATTTGAGAGATTTTAATGTAAGAAGATAAATTTGATAACATTGTGCAGAATACATCTAAAACCTAAGATCAAGCTAAAACACCATCAAGAAAATTCATCTTGCAACATTTTGGAATTTTAACCTTCACCATCAAACTTAAGGTTAAACTTTCTTGTATAATATGAGGTATGTAGCCCATGAATTGCAATCTCACATACCTTATGTTTTTGGGGCTGAAAATGCCTCATAAGCTCTTATAGCCTTACTTCCGAAGTGGAAAATGTTATTTCATGTCTACATTTTGGTTTGGGAAGGTCAAAAATGCTTTGGGGACTATCAAAATTTTGATTTTTCATGGGTTTTGTATTAATCATAGCCAAAACTCTATTGGAAGCACTTGCAACCAATGTAGTTTCTGATGGGTTTTAATTTTCACAGCAAAGCTAGTGAGGTTCCCATGAAGCTAGAATAGTTTTCCAAGGATAGCAAGGTTTTAGTGAAGCTAGTGTAGTTTTCAAATTTTGTTTACTATTTATAGCACTCAACATAGTTTTGATGGCCTAGGTGCATTAAAAAATACCATAAGTTAAAAACTACACTAGAATTGATGGCCTAATATACCTAAAAATTACACCAATCTATCAATAATAATGGTAGAAATTTTCAGCCCCAACTTAGTAATCATATGCCCTATAAAAACAAACTTCAAACACACTGAATAGATTTCACAACTTTTTCAACCTCTAGCACTTGAAACCTTTGGCATTTGTAAGATCTTTCTAGGAAAATTGACAATTGGCTAAGCATTGGATATTCTCAATGCAACTCCATAGTATAAAAATATAAAGTATAGTATCCACCACTTAACAACCAATCCTAAAAATCCAACCTAAGAACAAGCAAGGAGGTTTGGCAATTGAAGCTGGGAAGTACCTAGATCATGAGGCTAACTACAAAACACAACCTACCAACTTCAATAGGCTTCAAGCTTCATTTGTTCAACATTGTATACATTTGGGCATACAATTTGTACTCATTTTGAACCTTATACTCTAAATATTTTATTATTGTAATAAAGTTTATAGTTCATTTGGTATGCAAGTTTGTACTATGAATAATTTTTGTGCTTTTACTTGGATTTGATCTATATTTTTGTTTAAATCATTTACCCCATTTACACTTCACAAGTCCTTACATGATCAAAAAAACTATCCAAGATGCCTTGTATTGTCTTTCTTGGATGTCCTTAGAATCCATGGTGAAACTATTTTCATTGAGAACTTTTGTTTTTTCAATAATCAAATTTTTTCAGTGCAATAGTTTTTGGTGCTAGAAGGAGATCCTACGTCCAAGTTCTTTACCAAATTCGATCTACCCTTTCAAAGACAATTTTTATAGCTTTAAATACTTAAAACCCATATAGAAAATATATTTTCCAAGAAAGTCAATGTTTCTACTCATTTTCCTTCAATTAACACCTAGTTTATTAATTGCAAGTGGTTTGGATGTTCCCAAAATTTTGATAGAAGTTGTTGGATTTTCTAAATCTAGCATGGTTTCTTACAAAACTTGCTACTTTTCCTTACTAAAACTTGCCTTTGGAGTGTCCAAAAGGCTAGCAGAGTTTTTCCCCAAGAACCCAATTTCCTTCTATGAAATCTTGTGGACAAAGCCATCATGGTTCTCCCCAAGACTGTAGTGTAGTTTTAAAACAATCAACATTTCATGTTTACCTTTTCAAACTTAGCATACCTTTTCAAGAAGAGGCTATTCCCAATGTAGTCTTTCTAGGCAAGGATATCATCTAGGATGAGGTTGTAGGTATGAATACATTAACTATCATGTGTTATATTTTATTGTTTTATGTTTAAGTCTCATTCTAACCATTTGTAAATTATTATACCTACTATAGCTACTGAACCTCATGTAGATGCCTCTACTTCTACATTTTGTATGAAACCATGTGTAGAGGTTCCCAATAAGATGGAGTTCATATGTGGGGTAGCTAAGAACATAATCCATTGGTTACAATAGGTTTCTCCTAAAGTTGGTAGAACTTCATTTTATTTTTCCTTTAATTATTTTATATATATATTTATATGTATATTGGTTACACATTTCTTATATTTATATTTATATTGGTATAGTCATTCTTGTTGGTAGAACTTCATTTTATTTTTCCTTTAATTATTTTATATATATTTATATGTGTATTGGTATAGTCATTCTTGTTGTATATTATGCTTATATTTATATTTCATGGTTACATTACTTATAGTGCCTAAGGTTAAGTGGAACTTCAACCATGCCATGGAGATAGACTTCTTACCTAGTCTTCCCCCTAAAGTGATAAATGTTCCATGAAGTTTGTATGAAAGTGCAATTGATATTGCAATTTCATGCTCCAAAACTTCATGGGAATTCCAATGGTCAAATGAATCCCTACTGGAAGAAGTTGTGGCTTTAAAGGAAGAGACTAAGAGGAAAGCTTAGGTGATCAATGATCTCCAAGCTCACAAGGTTTTTGTGAAAGCCTAGGTAGCTAACAAAGAGTCTTTGTCAACTAAGGAGATCACATGGACATGTTACTAGAATGTCATCCATGACAAAGTTGCCCTTGCCATAGAGATGATAGAGCAATAGGCATAGATGGACATGATCACCTAAAAGGCTAGAGAGTGAACAGATTACCATCCCTAAATTCTCGAGTGGGGATGAGCATAGAAGGATCATAAAAGAAGTATAAGGCGAAGTGTGAGTCTTACCTTAAGTTGTTAAAAGAGGAGTCTACTAAACGATGTAACTTGGAGTTGTTTGTAAATTGGATTCAAGATAAACCCCCTACCCATTATAGATCTCTACTACCTTGGATGAGGTATCTACTACCACTACGTCACAAGAGCCACCAATAATTGCCATGATGGGCCATAGGATTTGCTAGTTTTAAGCAATGGTGGGCCATATGAGTTTTTCCAATTTTAGGCCATGGCAGTCCATGCATTGTTTTCTAGTTTAAGGCCATAGTAGACCATACAATTTGGAACTGAACATATTTTTTTATAAATTTTGTGTTATAAAATTTTTGTAGATTTTTCTAGTTTAAATTTTTTTGGCATTTTTAGATTTAACATCCTTAAAAAATAAAAGATCATAAAAATAAAATGCAAACAAGAGTATACCTTACGCTACATGCAGAGTAAAACCTAACATAAAGTTAAACAAAATGGCACATACAGGTAACATGTAAAATAAGCTAAAAGGCTATAAGTAAAAATGGCTACATGGTCATTAAGAGATTATGAAATGTATACAATATATTTTTCACAAGCTTGTATTTCCCATTTTCTTTGCTAAAAATGTTAAAGGGGAGATTCTCCCAGTGTATTCATGGGTCCATCATCATTGGTTTTGGCCTCTTTTACTCCATCGGCCTTCTTGACTTTGTAGTTAATAGCAAGAATTTCTCCCTAAAACTCCACTTTAGCCTTATTCTATGTCAACAATGTTGACTACTAGGGGAATTGTGTTGTTTTCATTAATGATTATTTCACCTACCTTATATGATAGGTGAATTTGTTTATGGATGGATGAGGACACCACTCTTATTTAAGCTAGGAAAGGCCTCCCCAAGATGAGGCTAATCCTAGTCTTTTCTCTATCACCATGAAGTTGGTTTTTGTGATGAATTGTTCCCTTACCACAAAGTCTAAAGAGATAAAGTAGTTTATAGCAACCCATGATCCATTAAAGGATTTAAGACCTAAAGTCGAAGTGTGTTGCATATGCTCTATTAGGTCCAAATGCTCAACAATGGTGTAAGGTATTATGGTTGTTGCTACTCCATCAACAACATGCACACTGTGCACTTTATATTGTCCTACCTTTACAGTTCTAAAAAGAGAAACCTTGGTCATCTCACCATCTTGGGGGTTGGTCTTGATTTTGCTATCATGAAATATTAGTGTTGTCGATTTTATTTATTTCGTAGGTGAAGATGGTACCATCACTACATGGATGGATTCTTCATTGGTGGGGATGCCCTTGCTAATGGGAATGGAGGTCAACATCTTGATTAGTTCATCACAATGGGTAGTGAAATTTATTACAAGGTCATAAAGGCTAAGGATGATATTCCTTTATTTTAGTAACTAATTGGCCTATTCCATCACATTGATAGAGTCCTTGTTGTTGGATGTGAAATTTTCATTCCTATTGTTGTTTACTTCATTCATGAACCTTAAAGTGAAAAATTTATGTTTTTGTTGTAGTGGCTTATCCTCTTTTTCCTTTTCCTTGGGGCTTGGGGTCCTCCTATGGTTTACTGGTTAAAGCAACTTGGGAAGTAGAATTCATGGGTATGGATGAGATAGGAGTGGGCTTCAGTGGATCCACTTTCATTCATGCCTTGGCTTACTTATTGTCTTTATTTTAAGGATGCTTTTGGGCTTCTTATGTTTTTTTCTCATGGACTTCTTATTGTCATTGGTTGGCTGATAAGAAGAAGTCATTGCATTGGCTACCATGAAAGGACACTGTTTAGTTGTAAGGGTGAACTCAATGGACATAGGAGGGGGCATTCTAATTACAAAAGGCTCTTTGGGTGGTGTAGGTGATGGTATCCTTACAAAAAAAGTTGAAGGACCCCTTTCATTGAGAGGAGGTACTGGAATCATAAATGGTTCCCTCAAAAGCCTCAAATCATTATCAACATTGAATGCTACTATGATATCAAAACTATTGTTGGTGTTGAATGGGTCCTTGTAGACATGCATCAACTAGTTCTATGGCCTAATTGTATTAGAGGCATCAAAAACCAATTCACCTTTGTCTACCATTTGTTTTAGGTCATCTTTTGGTACTAGGAAAAAGTTAGTATCATGACCTATCAACAAATGGTAGTGACAAAAATGGTCAAGTTTGGAATATTTAGGTACTAGAGGATAATCTTTGGTTCCACAAGTAGGATCTCTAGCTATCTCACATAATATTTCATACCTCTTATGGGAAGTTTTTGTTATTTATTTATATTTTATTCCTCCACTCTTCAATAGTTGGTCAAGAAGTTCTAATGCTTTTAATGGTAACCTAGTATACTTTAACTAGTCTTCTTGTTTAATATTAGGCCTCACAATAGTCAATGTAGAGGATCTAGACATTGAGGATTGATTATTGTTCGTAGGGGTCTTGGGTTGGTTTGTCCTTAACCCTTGGGTGGTAGTCTTGCTCTGATTTGCCATAGTGGCCACTGCTACATTATTTTACCTTCCTCTCTCCTTATCCTTCCATGTGTGTTGGTTCTTTTATGCCACATAGGCATGGTCATGAATGGCCTGTGTAGCATCTTCTATGTTTTCAGTTTGGGAGAAGCCTTGACTATGTGACCATGGATCTTAGTAGAATTTTAACTTCATAAAGCTATTGGCCACCTCATTGAATAGAGTGAGAAGATTGGTTTTGGCTATTGGTTCTAGAATATTTTTAAGCAAAGCATTCCATTGTTGTATGAACTTTTTCACCAACTCAAGGGATCCTTGCTTGACCTTCATTAGTTTTTCAATGGTTGTGTCATGTTTTGAGTTGTACTTGAAATTGTTAATGAATTATGAAATTAGATCTTCTAGTAAGCATATGGATCCTCATTATAAGGCATGGTACTAGTCTAGAGCTTTCCTATAAGAGACATAGGGAAAATCTACATTATCATATGTGGCAAAGATTGTGGTGATAAGCACTCAAAGTGGAAGATTATAAGGTGTGAGTTAGGATCATCCTCATCATTGTAGGTGGTAAATTAAGGTATGGGGACACCTAGGTGAAGAGTCAACTATGGGACCATATGACTGAAAGGCTCATCCTAGTAGAAATCTATTATTTTAATAATCTTAGATGTGGAAGCCTTAAGCCTATGTAACTCTTCTATCACGGTCTAGATCATTTGGAGGCTTGATCTAATCATTGAGGTGCCCCCATGGGTTAGGGTGTCTATATGAAAGATTGATGTATGAGTTGGAAGACCTATGGCCTCATGATGGGTTTTGGTAGCAAAGGGATAGGTTGAGTCATCTTTGTTGTAGGTGGAATAAATAGCCAAAAATAAGTTTGTGTTAGTATTTGGAAGACAAAGGGGACAAAAATCTATATGTAACCCTTTGGTCATTTTAGGTTCTACTATGGTTTCTATCTATGTGAAAAAGGAGTGAGTTGTAGTCATAACCATCAATGATGACCGCATAGACCATAGTTATGTGGAAAAAGGAATGATGAAGGGGAAGGATGTTGTTTATAACACTAATTATGTTTGATGCACTAATATAACATGTTTTTGCCCAAACATGGTTGGATAGGAAGGAGGCAAGGACTAAGGGATTTATGATATGGAAAAGATCAGAGGGATCAAGATGGGTATGGTAGCTTGGGAAGTTGATTGTTGAAATAGGCTCCCCATGATGTTTTCAAGCTTGAATTTAGTCCCAAACTCATCTTGCTTGTCATGCTACTCATCCAAACTAGCCTTCTTGTCATTTTCATCCATCTCAATTAATTGAGAAAGGATGCACACATAATTGTTTCTCAAGGATATTTTATCATATGGGAAAGGTATGTATTTCTTTGTCTCTATTGGTCTCTACTTTTATTCTTGGAATGAACATGCTAGCCTAAATTGTTTCATAAATGAAGTAGTAATGATCTTCATTTATCATCAAGAATTCTGAGCTTCATCCCCTGAGCCTGAGTGACTTCTTACACTCAACTATAGCAAGGTATTTAGCATCATAAATCCTTATGGCCTATTGGCCAAATCCTACATTATTGAAGTTGAATGACAAAATAGTTAAATGGCTAAATGACATGTGATAGTATTTAAAATTGGCATGATAAAATGCTTAATTAACTAATGGAATAAAAATTCTAGTAGGTGGAATTATTTAGAATATAAATAGAGGTATGGCTATCAAATTTTTTTGTACTACAACTGTAAAATATAATGCATATTATAATTAAAAATTGAGTACACACATTACTTAGGAAAACACAATAATTTTGTGTTAACACCCACTATAATGACCCTGCTAGTAACACCCATGTTGGAGCTAGAAAGGGGGAAGAAGGGATGGAGGACAAGATTAATAATCTTACATGTTCCAACATAGCATTGGGGTCTCTCTCCTTGGCAAGACTAGTGATTATTGTTAAATGATAAAGTAAAAAATTTTGGTTTTTTTTTCAAAGGTTTTCTTGATTTTGGAAAAATACCAATGTTGGCCTTACTATGAAGTTTTCATAGCATAGGGAAGTAAGGTTTTGGGTGATTGTAAAAGAGCAAAAATAGCCTTTGAAACATATAAAGGTAGGTGCAACTTGCAATCATGTTGACATTACAATAACTAGCAACAACTATAAAATTATTTTCAAAGCCCAAATTACCTAAAATCTCCACTTTGGGTTTTGGTGGTAGGGAGATGGATGGTAACATTGGTTTTTGTTGTAGGAAGAAAATTTATGAAAGTATAAAGGTGGTTTGATATAAACATAAAATTTTTTACTTGAAAAGAATGTTACTAAAGTAAAAAATAGGATAGGACATAGAACTTGAGTGGAGGCCCTCTTTCTAGTGCTACAAAACTATTGTTACTAGAAAATTTGGTGGCTAGAAAACCAAAAATCCCAAGTAGAATAACTTTAACCCTAGATCCCAAGGGTAGGTGACAAAGAGGATCCGAGGTGCCTTGGAAAATTTCGTTGATCACCGAGGGACTTTGGAAGTGTAAAAAGGAATAAAGAAAATGAAAAATAATGCATAAAATAATATGAAACTAGGCTAATATGCACAATAGATGGAACTACAAAATTTATTGGAAGAAATATTAAGAATAAAGAAAGTATAGGATGTTTACAAATGATGCCTAAGGATGCAAAGGCTTCACTTAATTAGGGGCTTGAAGCCTATTGATGCTGGTAGCCTTAAATACCATAGTCAACTCCATGATCCAAGTGGTCCACAACTCTCAAAATTGTAAAACCTTGTTATTATCCTCACTGAATTTGTAGCATTGGTGGTATATGGAGTAATAAGTATGAGAGGTTTTGAGCCCTAGATAAGAGCCACACTAGAATCCTTGATGTCTAGATAACTTAGCATTACAAAAGAATCTCATAAAATCTTAGATGTTAAAAAGTGATCAAAATGTTTGTAGGTTCCACATCGATAATTCTTCAAAAGTATTATGTTTAGATTGAGTTTTCAAAGTTCTTGAATTCAAAAATGGTTGAACTCCTTCATGGTACTCAAGCTTGAATTATATAGGTTGTATGGCCATAATTTTAGCTACAAATTTATATTCTAATTACCAATAGATTGATGTCATGTGCATGTGTAGCAAGTGTCCAAATCCATTGGGGTTTTCATTTATGGTAAATTATAATATCCCCAAGGTATCAAAACCATTTTAGTTACTAAAAATAGGAAATGAAACTTTCATCCATGCTAACCTGCTAAAAGTAATGCTCAGTTGCAAGAGCAATGCTAAGGCTGTAGGAGCAACATTAGGCTACAAGAGTAACACTGAGCTACAAGAGAAACACTAAGGCTACAAGAGTAACACTGAGCTACAAGAGAAATACTAAGGCTACAAGATCAATGTTATAATGTATGAGTTAAACCTCCTAACACTAAGCATAGATGCCTCTAGTGTAGCAAAGGTCATACCCCCTCCCCCCCCACCCCCAACAAAACCCATGAGAATGCTAATTTTGGTAGTCCAAAAGGCAATTCCAACCTACACACAATCCCCTGCCCCTCCTCCCAAGTTCAAATATAGACATAATATGATCCTTTTACTTAGGGATTGAGGCTATGAGCACTTTTTAGGCATTTTTTAGCACTAAAAGTTAAGGTATGTGAAATTGAATCTCATGGATTACAATCTTCATTTTACAATGAAATTTTAGCCTAGAGTTCCATGGGGTGAAAGATAAAATGCTAAAGATTATAACATGTGTTTTCTTGGTGGTGTTTCACACCATTTTTCCTCTTTGTGCCTCAAATCTTGGCACAAACATCCTTCTATTTGTTCAACCCACCTATGACCATCATAACCTAGTCTCTCTCTTCCATAACATAGCCCATAGCAAGGTTAGAGATCTTTCAACTAATCCTCCAACCATTTGTGCAAACACAACAATCCATAGCAATGCCCCAAGGACTAGATTAGGCATTCTAGATGATCTAGGACTTAATGGAAGAACTATGGAAGCTCAAAGATTCCACAAGCCAAATAGTAAACATAATGGATTTTTACTAAGATGATCCCATTAATCCTATTATCTGACAAATAACTCTTCCATCCAACATCCCCATTCCATTGTTTACCAAGTACAATAGTGTAGGTAACCTAAATATCCACCTCATAACCTTTCATTCTAAGTGCATATTACTACAAGCCTAGACACAAACCATCATGTGGGTATTCCTTATGTTCCTAACAAAAAAATGTGTTGGATTGGTATCGTGCATTTCCAAGAGGATCTATATCCTCATTGGAAGACTTAATTTTAAAATTCATTAACCATTTCAAGTACAACTTGAAACCAAATATGACTCTTGATCAACTAATGAAGGTCATGTAGGGACCCCTTGAGCCAATATAAAAATTAATACAATGATGGAATGCTCTCGTTAAAAAAACTCTAGAACCTATAGCTGAAACACACCTTCTTACTATCTTCAAGAAGATGGTTAACAACTTCATGAAGTCAAAACTATATTACTTGGATCCATGGTCACTTAGCCAAGCCTTTTTCTAAACAAAGAACATAGAGGATGTAGCTAAGGCTATCCATGACCCTACCTATGTGGAATATAAGAACCAACATGCATGGAAGGATAAGAAGAGGGGAAGGCAAAACAACACAACCATGGCCATAGTGGCCAAAGACAACAATAAAACAAACACATAGGGGTATAAGACCAATCAACCTAAAACCCCTATTAACAATAATCAAAATTTGACATCTAGAACCTCTGCATCAACTACTTCAAGGTATAACCTTGAACATAAATACTAGTCAAAGTATACTAGGTTATTATTAAAACTATTAGAACTCCTTAATTAACTATTTAAGAGTGGGAGAATTCAATACAAATAGATAACCAAGATTTCCCATCTGATGAGTGGCGAGGTACCCCTACACTCCACCATACGAATACGAGCGTACACGTGCGATCCGGTCGAACTCTGTAGACTAAATGCCTTAACGCCACAAGAAACACTTGGGGTTAATCGTTCGTTGTCTNGGCTTATCTTCTATACTACCAGGAGAAAGGGTTGAGAAAACTAAAATAACACTAACTAAGATCTAAGTCTAAATTAACTAGTGTCAGCATCCGTTCCCACTTGCTGGACACACCCTGAACTATGCAACTGCAGCTTACCAAACGCTAATCGTTACTGGGATCGCCGCACGTAACGCAAGTGCTCGAAGTGGTCGTACTGAGGCACCTATTTAGCCTACGTGTGATAAGCAGCTGATTCCTTAGCCAGCCGTACACACCCGTGGGTGCTCGTAACTAAGTCGTACTTATCACACGATCTAGCCTAGCAATGAGCAGCCGATTCCTCAACTAGCCGTACACATTAGACCCTGGAGTTACCAAGCGCAGAATCCTGGAATACGCTACTGGGTTACCAAGCATCCAATGCTCGTAATTGAGTCGTACTCATGCATTGCGTCAAGCAGCCGATTCCTTGACTAGCCGTACACGTCCGTAGACGCTCGTAATCAAGTCGTACTTGAACGCACTAGGAAAGCAGGAAATAAAGCAATAAATGAAACCACGTGCTGCAAGGTTTATCCAAACAAGTTCGTCTTTATTGCCGTACACAACTTGGGTTCAGGTTACAAGCTGCTCGAATAAAGAGCCGTTCACTCTAGGACTCCTACTGCGGGCACATGGGGAAAAATTCTAACTCTGGAGTGATCAATCTGCCAGAGCTTCGCTACACTAGCCAGGATTGGGAAATGAAGGGAGTGCCGCCTCTTATTTATAGAAATGGCAGCGAGACGCGATATCGCGTACGCGATATCACATCCTAGTGCAAATCGCGTCTCATCATACCCCCATGACTGAATGAAAACTCGTCCTCGAGTTCCTTACAATGATATCAGGTAGGTATGGGATTATTAGGGATAACGGAACTAATGGGATGACATGTGAACGGTCTTTATTACAAGACTTGACAAAAACTGGTGTTCATGACAACATGGGTAAACACCTTATTACAATGACATCAGGCCACAGTTGGCAGCTTGAAAGAAAGGAGGAGAGAGGAGTATTGTTGCTGCCAACGCCTAGATTGCGCCTTTCGCTGTCCATCTGTAAGCGCATTATCAATTCCACTCCTTGTGTGCTGCTTTAGCGCTGCTCCATTCCAAGTGTCTGTTCCAGATCCATTCTGTTGTTGTATGACTGCCATCTGCACACACAACACCATCATATATTAGCAAGGGTAATTGAATCATTAAGTAAAGCATACCTTGCTTCGGTTTAGGGTCATTGGCTCAG
>MNCI01013830.1:810916-902084 GCA_015680685.1 Gnetum montanum | reverse complement strand
TGGAGTTACCAAGCGCAGAATCCTGGAATACGCTACTGGGTTACTGAGCATCCAATGCTCGTAATTAAGTCGTACTCATGCATTGCGTCAAGCAGCCGATTCCTTGACTAGCCGTACACGTCCGTAGACGCTCGTAATCAAGTCGTACTTGAATGCACTAGGAAAGCAGGAAATAAAGCAATAAATGAAACCACATGCTACAAGGTTTATCCAAACAAGTTCGTCTTTATTGCCATACACAACTTGGGTTCAGGTTACAAGCTGCTCGAATAAAGAGCCGTTCACTCTAGGACTCCTACTGCGGGCACATGGGGAAAAATTCTAACTCTGGAGTGATCAATCTGCCAAAGCTTCGCTACACTAGCTAGGATTGGGAAATGAAGGGAGTGCCGCCTCTTATTTATAGAAATGGTGGCGGGACGCGATATCGCATGGGATGCGATATCGCGGCCTAGTGCAAATCGGGTCTCATCACCATCAAAATAATGATAGGCTATGAGAGATAGCCAAAAATATCACTCTCACAAACAAGGATGATCCCCTAGTACCCAAATAATTCAAACTTGATTATTTTTACAACTAACATCAGTCACTAGATCATGACATAGACTTTTTCCTAGCACTAAAAGATGACTTGTAGAAGATGATAGATAAGAGAAAATTGGTTCTTCATGCCTTGTACCAAATTAGAAAACAAATCAATTCATGTAGGACTATAAAGACCCATTGAATTCCAATAATAGCTCATACACCATTGCAACATTCAATGTGACCAACAACTGTAGACCTATGAAAGAGCTATTCATGATATCGGTACCTCCTTTCAATGAGGTAACTCAAGATCTTGCATGAAGCTTCAACTAACACAAGATTTCCTTTTCTTGAAAGATACCATCACCCACACCTCCCAGGGATACTTTTGTGCTTAGGGCACCCCATATTATTGAAACCAAGATCAAGCCTACCCCTACAACCAATAAGAATTCTCCCGTAGTGGCCAATGCAATGGCTTCTTTGAAACCATCAAACAACAATAAAACTCACCAAGAAAACAATGCAAGAAGTTCACATTCAAGATGATAAAGAATAAAAATAGACAAGCCAATGCATAGAAGGAAGTGGGCTCACCAAAGTCCACTTCCACCTCATCTATTTCAATGAGTTCCAATGCTCAAGGTACATTACCTAGTTAACCAAGGATGGATCCCAAACCACAAGGAAAGGGAAAGGAAGCTAAACAACCTTTGAAGCATGAAGTTCACATCTTGGAACACATGGAGGAAATCAATAATGCTAAGATATAAAATTATACAACCAATGACAAAGACTTCTTTAATGTAATGGAATAGGTGAAACATTCATTAAAACAAAAGAATACATCTCTTATCCTATATCAGCTTGTAATGATTTCTACTGTGCATCATGAAGCATTAGTTAAGATGTTTACCTCTATTCATATTAGTGATGGTACCACCTTTACCAAAGGAAAAAACAATGTCAATGATGCTATTGTTTCATGATAGCAAAGTCAAAACCAATCCCCAAAATGGCAAGACAACTAAGGCTTCCCTTTTCATAACTATCAGGGTAGGATAATATAAGGTGCATAGAGTGCATGTTGATGATGGAGCTACAAAAAATGTAATATCTTATACCATTATAGGATATCTGAAATGTAATATATTGTAGGAATCACTCTGAAATCCTTCAATGCATCTTAGGTAGTCATAAAAGGCTCAATTTCTTTAGACTTTATGGTAGGGAAGCAATTCCTCATAATGGCCAATTTCTTGATGGTAGAAGAAACACCAAGGTTTAACCTTATCTTTCTAAGACCTTGGATAGCTCAACTACAAACAATATTCTCACTGATTAATCAAGAAATTCACCTATCTTATGAGGGAGGACAAATCATCATCCATAGTGACAATGTAGCTTCCTTAGTAGTCAACAACATTGGCATTGAAAAGGGTCTAAAGTAAAGGTTTAAGAAGAAACTCCTACTATTAGCCACAAAGTTAAGAGACCCAAGAGAGTAGAAGTGGCCAAGACCAATAATGATGTGTCCATGGATGCATCATGGAAAGAGCTCCTTTTCAACATTATAAGTGAAGGAAATGGGGAATACAAAATTGTTCAAGGTAGGCTATACACATTTCCTAATCTGTCAAAGATTAGGAAACACTTGCATAATTGATGTATCCTCTTGATTCACTTACCTCTCCACTTGTAACCATATGGCTCATTTTATCTATAATCTTCCATAATCTAGCTTACATTTTTTCCTTGTATGCACTATTTGTTTACATTTGTTTTACTTTATATTAACCTTTATTATGGATGTAGCCAAAGGTTTATGCTTGTTTACAATTTACTTTTATGATTTTTTATCTTAGAAAATAAAGCATAAAAAATATGATAAAAAATTTAAAACCTAAAAAACTTATAAAAATTTTTAAAACATAAAAACTAATAAAAAATTTTCTTTTAGAACATGAGGCCTACCATGGCCTAAAACTAGAAAAAAAAACATACAACCTATTATGGCCTAAAATTGGAAAATAAATACATATGGCCTACCATGGTCTAAGACTAGCAACATCATCCTAGGACACACCATGGCCTAACTAGTAAATTGTATGACACAACATGACCTAAAATTGGCAAAACAACTCATGGCCTATGATGGACTAAAACTAGCAAATTGTATCACCTACCATGGCCTAAGACTGGAAAAACATCATATGGCCTGCCATGGCCTAAAACTAGAAAAACATCATATGACCTATAATCACCTAAAACTAGCAAAACATTGTGTGGCCCACCAAGACCTACAACTAGCAAATCATAGGGCTTGTCATGATCTAAAACTAGCAAAACATGATATGTCCCTTCATGGCATAAAAATAGCAAAACATCATATGGCCCCCCATGTCCTAAAACTAGCAAAACATTGTATGATCTAACATGGCCTAAAATTGGCAAATTATTTATCACTATTTACAACCTAGTAGTCAACATATAGTCCATTTTACAATCACATAAGTTAACCATCATAGCCTATGACATAAAAAAAATTTTAAACATTAAACATAGATAAAATGTAAAACATTAGAACATATAAACCAAATTTAAAACTTTAAAATAATAATAGTTTAGTGTTTTTCACATACCATGACAAAATTTTAAACAATACATGAAACAATAAACTATCTATCAACTCATCATATGGCTAACCTTGGCCAATACATCACAACATCACCAATATCATCAGTAATAAATGAGATAATCATATGAAATAACCAATATATGGTACTAAGGGGCTATTAAGGGGGGCTGAGAAGAATTATCATTTTCACTACTGGGATCATTGACATCACCTAGTACCTACACACAACAAGAACAATAATTTAACCCATAAATAACCATAGTCAAATATAAAAAAAATGTTAAACAACCAAAACTAGTACAAATTTACTATCAACATTTTCATGAAGACATAACGACCAAAACCATAGTTTCAACACTTAAAACCAAAACTAGGACCAACTCTTATGAAAAACCAAATACAACCAAGTGGCCCACCAACAACTAATGGCAATTTTCATGGAAATATATACATAAAAGTAAAAATTATTTTATGTAGAAACATCAAAACATGAAAAATAACTTGTAACTACTACAACAGTCACAAACACCAATTTGAATTTTGCAAAATTTTACTAAGAATCCTAGTTAATGGTGAAATTAGCCATAGTAAAACCTCTAGAAGGGCTAGTCAAGCTTTACTAAAAATTCACAATGACTATTTAGAACTAAAAACCAACATGAAAACAACCTTAAAATCCTTTGAAAATAATCACAAGGACATACCAATAACATGAACATTGTCTGTACAAATAGATAGGTTTGTAGTTTTCATGGACAAATCTATAGTTGTACAGAATAGTTTACACTTGATCAAAAATGATAGATTGGAATTAAAATTTTTTCTAAGGTTTGGAATTGTGTAGGCACAAAATTCAATAAGATTCGACATCTAGGGTAAGGTTCCAAGTTAGAAAAAATTTGAAACACAATGCAAAACCTTAAACAACATTAACCAAAATTGCACAAATAACACTGAAATTATAGAAAATGGCTACAGTAGATGACCAAAAAAAATATCAAAAAATTTCTAAAACTTGTAAAATCACTTTCAAAACCCTCCCTAACACCTCAACGCATTCCTAGGACTGAGGAAATTTTCTAGAAAAACTTTCTAAAGTGCCAACATTGCCCATCTTCACAAAGGTAAATCATAATGACTATAAAACCATGCTTTAACACCAATTTACCAAACCAATTACCAAAAATCAACTATATAACGAAATTTAGTGATTCCATAGTCGTTTTAATCCTTAAATAAGCAACTAAAACTACAAAACCAGAAACCATAAAAATTTATATCCATTTTCATAGAAAAAAATTCAAAATTGACATGAACCAAACCATATTGGCAAAACCTTACTTCATGTAAGTTTATGACAGAATTCACCAAAACTTAATTCTACATCAAAATTCAGTGATTACATAGTAGTTATAATCCTTAAATAAAAAAATAAACATCCAAAACATTAAAAAAAAAAAGAAAACTATTAACCATTTTTTACACAAAAAATGCCACATTACCATGAAAAATGGCCAAAAATTGAAAGCCCACTCTATAATAACTTACTAACAAATTCATCAAAAATTAACTATAAGTCATATTTATGTTGTTCAAAAATTCATTTGACCATTAAACATAGCACTACACACTTTTGATCACAAAAACTAAAATTTCCAAACCATTTGAAAATGAAAAAAATATGAAATTGATGTGATTTTTTGCTCTAAAACACATAAAAATACCAAGAAATAGCATAAAAAAAATTTAAATTGACACATACCAATTGCACAACTCAAGAAATACTAAAACCCAAAAGAAATAGCCTAGATCTAGCATATTATTTTTCCAAAATTCAAATTCAATCTACACACAAACCCCTACAACCAAAAATGCCTAGGATTCTAAGGCAATTTCACACAAAAAGGCTAGAATTTGTGTACCTTGGCAACATGGTGGTGGATCTCTTAGTAATTACTAGATATGGAATGTTGGAGAAGCCTTGAGAAACTACATATTCTTCTTCTAGGGTTAGGTTCTTAGTGATGGAAACCTTCCTCTTTGACAGGTGACCATTGATGCAGTAACAACCAAAATCTTTGAGCTTCTACTACAACTACATTGGCCTCTTGTTGTAAACTTTGTTACTACATTAGAAATAGAGGCATTAGAGCCTAAAATAGGTATAGAGCTTTGATTCAAGGCATTTAAGTTTGAAAGTGGTGAGAAGATTATGATTCGTGTAAAATTGTAAACTAGAAAACACTTCCAAACTTATGCATCCACTTCAAAACCCTAGTTTCCCAAAAACATCCATCCAACTTTCACTAAACTTAATGATCAAATTGGAAATTGTGACTACACTAGATGATTGGAAAATGAATGCATGAAAAATAAATATTTTAGATGGACCCCACTAGATGCCTATGTAGTAAGGCAATGGAGATCCTAATACACTTGGATTTTCAACTTCCTATGGTGACTACGCTAGGATTCAAGCACCTAGAAGCCTTGGAATGAATATCAAAACTCAAAAAGCTACTAAAATCCACCTCCCAACTAGCCATCCATGTCATGAAACCTTATGTGCAAAATTGGAAACCAAGCATTGACATTGATGGAAATTGGACAATGAAGTAGGGAAAAACCCACACTAAGACTTGCTATTCATAGCAACTATGCTAACTAGTAGCCTAACTATGTTGGCCAGTGTACTATGGAATGAAAGAAAATTCCATCAATTAAAATCCCAATTAACTCCAAAATTACAACACCATATACCAAACTTTAACTATAAGCTTTAGTAGCTTAGAAATTGAATGAAAACTTTCAAAAACCATTTTTTTTACATGGACTACATTGGGGAATGCCTTAACTATGTTGGTTGGCATAGTCCCAATGTAGTTGAGTAAGAAATTAACATTAAATACCAAATATATCCTTCAAATTGGCATATTTTAACCTTTACATCACCCTAGAACCTTCGGTAACCTTGAAATGATAAACAGCTAATTCAAAACAAGTCAGATTCCATCCCACACTTTAGAATACATTTGGGGTAACCCTAATTACACTGGCTAGCATAGTCCTAGTGTAGTTGGATAAAGGTGGATTACCAAAAAAGATAATAACTTCCAAAGCACCATATTTTTGGCCTTAGTTCTTCTTTAGGACCTATGGTGACCTTGTACCAAAAAACCATGAGATGAAAGAAGATACAAAACCCATTTTCATAGTAGGGCTACATTGGGAAGGATTTAAACTACATTGGCAAGCACAGTCTCAACATACTCAACCTCTTAAATCAAAAAAATAAGCTAAATACATGTCAAATCAACTTTGCAACCTCAATAAAAAATGGTCAAGACTCATCATACATCCTACATCCACACTGACTACACTGGCCAATCTAGTCTAGTGGTGTTTGATCATTGGGACATCAAATTGATCATCAAAACTAACAATTTCAAGCTTGAAACCCTAGTATCTAACACTAGTGATCCTAGAACTCAAAAACCTATTCAATTGACTATAGAATTACAACAAAACTTAAATTCCATGTTGTGAATACACTAGAGAAAGCTTGGACTATGTTGGTTAGCATAGTCCTAGTGTAGTCATGGTCTAAGATTGATTTGATTGGTGAGTTTACATCCAAAAATAGGCCAAAACCTAGCTCGAAAACCTAGAGCCCTAGTTGGCCTTACCTAATTGTAAATTCCCTTTGTTTTAACCTTGAAAATACTAGATTCATCCTAACTACATTGAGGCTAGGGTCAATTATGTTGGCCAACATAGTCACAATGAGAAATGTTTATTTCAAAGCCTAAACAACCTCCAAAATTAGCCATCTAAAGATAAAAGCCTAGCCAAGAATACTGATAACCGTAGGAATCCAAGAGAATGATCAATTTACTACATAAACTTGCCAAAATCTACATTTCACACCTAACTATGCTAAGAAGGGCCATGACTACATTAGCCAACATAGTCCCAAGGTAGTCATGGTTGGAAATTAATGCAATTGGCATCGTAACATCTCAAATTACAAAATACTTGACTTCAGACACCTAAAACCTTGATTGACATTACCTAGTGACAATGTCATCTTGTTTCAACCATGCAAAGACCAAATTTCATGTGACTATGTTGAGGTAGACATGGGACTATGGTGGCCAACATAGTCCTAGTGTAGTCCATGCTCCAAGGTGTTTTGACCATCACAATAGCACTCAAAGTGACCAAAAACTTGATCCTAGAAGATTAGAACCCTAAATCCTTGAAGCCAACTATATTTTAACCTTTCTTGATCATGGAAAAGTTAAATTTTGGTTTGCTTACATTGAACCAACCCTCAAACTATGTTGGCTAGCATAGTTATGAGGTGTTTCTACCAAAAATCCACCTTCTAAATCCTATTTTTCCTCCCATGTGATCAATTCACATCTTCCTAAGCCTTGCGCTACCTTGAAAAAATTTACTAAACACTAGTAGTAACTCTAAAATTCCATAAACCCATTTTTCTCATGCAATGATGCTAGGGGTGACCTAGATTATGCAAGCCAACATAGTCACCAATTTGTCCTCATTTCTAGCTTTCGAACTATGAAAACTAAGTTGAAATTCATCAATCTTCAGTTCTAGTCTACATTTCTAACATATTAATTATCAAGAACCAAAAATTAACTATGAAGAACTTGGAAAACCACCTACTAAATCCAACTATGCTAGGTCTTGGTCTAACTACATTGGCCAACATAGTCACTAGTAGATCCTAGCATGGTCACATCAAAATGTATCAGTTTTGCTTCCAAACATTCCTAAAATGAACTTAGCATGTGTCCAAACTCATCTAGTAGCCCTGTAGATCTCTGCTATGGCCTACTATGGCCTAAAACTACCAAAATATAAATCTTTTGGACCTCCATAAACCTTATTTGACCTCTAATTAGTGTCACGTAGTGGAAATTGATCATCATTTGATAGCATGTAACCAAGACCATGGTCCTCTAATGCCTAAAACTAGAAACATCTAACCTTTGTTGATCAATGTTGACCTTCTTTTATCACATGTTTTTCACCTTGACTATTCTAACTTTATTTCATGGTGTTTCATCTTATTTTGGCCTTTTTATGCATTCGTGACCTTTATTATCATCAATTAATCTCAATCAACTTTACCTAGCTCCAGTTTCATCATATCTACCTTATTCTCTATCTTGAAACCTTTTTTCACCTTGTTTAGCCTTTGAAATGATATAATTTGGTGGGTTTTGATCATTATTTAACACCATGTAACCATTATATGGCCTACTAAGGCCTTAAACTAGCAACATGGCCCATTAAGGCCTTAAAGTGGTAACATGGCCTGCCAAAACCTAAAACTAGCAACCTTATGATTCATAGTTCACCATGTTTGATCTTATATTTTCTACTTGCATTGGTTTAGCTTTGTTTCATTGTGTTTTATCTTGTTTTGACCTTATCCCCTATTATCAAACTTTATTATCATTAGAGCATCACTTGGTCCTATTCCATTGAGTGTTCCCATTGTTTAACCTTTATTTGAACTTATGCAGCCTTTGTTTCATCTTATTTATCTTCATCTACCTCTATTAGCCTTTTTTAACTTTTTTTGCACCTTGTCTAACCATGAAATAACATGTTTTTGCATAGTTTCTAAGGTATTTTATATCATTTTAGCATTTTTTTTCTCATTTTACCTAGGTGTCACTTAATGTGCTTATGGTCAATATGTAGGATTGGAGTATGGAAACCTAGAAGAAAATCAACTCACCATTGAATCTAAGTGGACCTCATGGTGATTTTAAATGATTTATTGACCTTAATTGCCTACATCTTGAGCCTATGAGTCTTGTTAATCACATAGAATCAATAGAGAAACCTCTAGACTGGCTTGAAAACCTAGTCAAAACCCTTGATCTTTAGACTAGCAACATTATTAAAGATTCACTAGTTGAGATTCCTATCACAATACATAGTGGTGAGGATAATAACCTAAAATTATGTTTTTCACTAGAACCTCAATAGACTCAAGACATCACCAAGGTCCTCCAAGATAACATTAAGGTCTTTGCCTAGTCATATGGAGATATGCGAGGACTTGATTCATTCCTAGAGCAACATAACATCATACTTGATGCCAACATTAGACTAGTTAAGAAAAAATTTCACAAAATTAGGTTTGATTTAGCCTTGACAATTCATAATGAAATCATAAAACTATATCAATATGATTTCATTAGAGTTTTTGATTACATAGAATGGGTATCCAACATAGTGGTAGTTCCTAATAAAAATGGGAGTATCCATATTTGCTTAGATTTTTAAGGCCTAAATAAGAAAATCATCAAGGATGATTTTCCTTTTGCTAGTATTGATCAACTCATTGACACTATGGCTAGGCATGCCTTATTATCCTTCATGGATGAATTCTCAAGATACAACCAACTTATGATTAATCCAAAACATCAACTTAATATTATCTTCATGACCCCTTAGGGTGCCTTTTATTATACCATGATGTCCTTTGGCCTAAAGAATGTAGGAGCAACCTACCAAATAGCTATGACATATATCTTTAGTGACTATATGCTAGGATTGCTCAATCAGTATGTAGATGATATAGCCATTAAGTCCAAAGTGGTTTTCAATCATGAGCATGACCTTGACCTTATGCTTAAACAATGTCTCAAGTATGAACTTAGTTTTTATCCTAAGAAGTGTTTTTTTGGTATAAAAAATAGTTAGATGCTTGGCTTTGTAGTATTCAAAGTGGGAATACATGTCAATCCTAATAAGGTTAAGGCCATATCCAACTTGGTAGCACCAACTTATCTTAAGGAGCTTCAAGAACTACAAAGTAGATTAAAATTTATTCCTAGGTTTATCACTAGACTTATGAATAAGTTACAACCCATGCAACACTTACTTAAGAAAGATGTTCACTATCAATGGATAGCCCAATGCCAAGAAGCCTTTGAAAAACTTTGTATTTTTTTTTAATAAAGTTTTTAGTTCAATTGTAGTGCACATTTATTTTCAAGTTTAATAATGTGCTAATTTATTTTCATTCAAATCTGCAACTCTATTCCTATTTTCATTTCTATTTACACTTGTAAGTTCCTAGGTGATTAAAAAGACCATCTAGGGTACCTTGGTTCCCTTTTTTCAGACCCTTGGGATTCAAGGTTAGGTTGTTGCAGCCTAGGATTTTCAATTTTCCAATGACTGAATTTTCTAGGCACTACACTATAAAATGTTACAAAATAACTTAGATATGATTGAAATAGTAAATGTCAATTCCAAATATTTAACTTCCAAGATTTAGTAAATAATGATGAATTTTAATGAATTAATGAATTAATAAAAGATTAATAAATTCAAGATGAAATAGTTAAATTCTTGCTGAGTTTATGTTGATGATTTCATAATAGAAATTTTCAAGAGATTCCTTGGATATATATATATATATATATATGACAAGTAGGGTAAAATTTACTAAAAATAATACAATATAGCCCCAATGACAAAAAAGCCTTTAAGAATTAAATATATAAATTAATTGGGGCCAAAATAACATTACAACTATCCACCAATTTGAATATTTCCTATATTTTATTAAAATATACTCTTATGATATAATAACAAAATATTATCTTCTACTCTAAAAAGTCAACAATTCCTTCTTAGAGTGAAATGAAATCTTCATTCTTCATATATGCTTTCTACTTTATTCATCATTCTTTGAATTCCTATTGATTCATTAAGGTGCTTGAGCTTGTAAGACAAAATAGTTTTTATTAGTAAGATAGAAGGTTGCTCTTTTGAGCTAATGTGAATGGGTTTGATGGTTTGTTATTTCAGTTCTTGCTTGATGAAATAGTACTTGATGTTAATGTGTTTAGATTTTTTGTGATGCACATAGTCTTGAAATAGTTGAATTACTACTATATTATCACAATACAAATTTCTAGAAAGACTAACCTTATATTTTAACTCTAAGAGAAATTTATTTAGTTAAAGAATGTGTTGGAGGCATTTGTCCTAGCAATAAATTCTACTCCATAAGAGGATAAGCTGATAGATGATTATACGTTTGATTTCTACTATATTAGATTTTATGGCAATGGAAAAATTTGGTGTTTGAAAACCTGCAAGATGTCATATGAAATAGTTTAACTTTGGGATTCACAGGCCTTAAAAGGATCTAAGCATCTCAAATGTTCTTTTTGATCACTTGAGAACTTAACGGATCAATCATTGATTGTGTAAACTTAAATAAATGAAAAAAATATGAAATAGTGATATGAGCATTAATTCTAAGAATAGAGAGATGAAGAAACAATGAGGAAAATAAAAAGAACTGCAAATTTTACATTAAATGTTATAAAAATTAGTAAAACAACAAAGGTTTAGAGAGTACAAATTGTAGTCTTTAAAATCTTGAGAGCACAAAAATATCCTTAAAATTTTATGGAGATAGTAGGATGTGTTCTAGAACTAGATATACACTCATCTATCTCAAGTGATTTTCTCTTAAAAGTTGTTCACCATAGGGTCTCTTTGCTCATGATGATCTACACTTGGGGGAAGGCTATGAACTCTCAGATCTTGCACTACTCTGAATGTCTCATGTTTATCTAAATGTAAAATAATCCAAATGTCCTCAAAATGATGCAAATATTTTTTCAAATAGGTCATGAATTTGCTAATTCCTTGCTAATGTGATTGTAGCTAATTTCTAACATTCCCAACATTATTTTTGATGCTTTTGATGGCCAAAATTTATAGTGTATGGTTTATCAAAATTTTTTATCTTTTATACTTGAAATTACAACATATTTGACACTTTTCACCAATCAAAATTGTAGTGTATAGGCCACAAATGTATGAACCTTTTCCTACCAAATTTGCTGGCATATTTAAGCTATTTTCATGGTCCAAATTTCAAATTTTGGTCCACTAATGTTTTTGTATTTTATTAATAAATTTGATAACTTATTTAACATTTTGGCTTTACACATTCGCCTAACTAAATTTTATAGCATGCAAGTTATAATTTTCATTTTACACATCAAAAATTATCCAAAACTTTGCCATAACAAGATTCTACGTAGGATTTTCAATTGGAAAAATATAGTTATTCTACTCTTAAATCCCCACAAAAATTATAATTAACATCTTAGCTAGTAGGATTTTATGCATAATATGAATTTTCGTAAGGTATTTCATTGGTTTCTCTTTGTTAATATTTGGAGGATTAACTTGAGAGACATTAACAAAGAATACAAAACACCACGACAAGTTCCTCACTAATGCTCCCTCTTCACATTTGATTCCATAGTTATCAAATCATGCTAAGATGTGTTTGCAATGGTGAAATAATGTTACAATGAGATGTCAAAAATTTGGGATGAGATGATGGCTATATTGGATATCAAATTATGGTAACATGGGCTAACAAAGAATTCCAAATGTTAACATCATGGCCATAATATAGCAACATGTTCATTGGCTACTATGGTCTTTAGGCTTTGTGCTTTAATTGCTAGTTAGTTGATGATGTTTAGAGCAACTAGCACTTTGTTCTTAGCCTTCTTTGGCTACTTGATTCTTCCTTTTTGTATTATAGAGCCATTTTTTTTACCTTGGGCTACATTGGCCTCTTAGCTATCTTGCAAATTTGCTTCCCAATTATTCTATGGGTGAAACCTTCATTCAATTTCATTGCCAAGGTTAAATTTTGTTTCACTTTCTTATTGAATGAAATCTATTATATTTAACAAACTTAATAATAAATCATGTCATAGGAGATGTTTCATGGACATAATGCATGAACATCAAACATAGGTTTTCTTTATTAGCAAGGTAATAAAGGCTGTAGTTTGGCTACAAGGTTATGGCTCAAGAAGGGTAACATAAGTAATATGGTGTAAGAACTATTAACAAGATCAAACAAGCTAAATAAATCTAATTTATTGAAATCACATGATAACTCACTAATACAATGAGTCATATCTCTATGATGACTCTTAGCTCATCTTGCAATCATAACTCCAAGAGTACAAGAAAACAAGCCAAGAAATATATATGATTATAAAGGCTGTAGTTTGGCTACAAGGTTATGGCTCAAGAGGGGTAACATAAGTAATATGGTGTAAGCACTATTAACAAGATCAAACAAGCTAACTAAATCTCATGTATTGAGATCACATGTTAACTCACTAATACAATGAGTCATATCTCTATGATGACTCTTGGCTCATATTGCAAGCATAACTCCAAGAGTACAAGAAAACAAGCCAAGAACTATATATGATTATAAGAGATTTCATAAGGCCACATAAGACAATAGGTAGATGTAGGCCATCATTACTTACAACTAGTAGCACATAATAATTCTATGTCTTATTTAATATATGTATACAAGGTTTTTAGTCTTTTGAGATATCAAAAAAGAGATTAAAGGTCATGTAGGCTTGTTTATTTTAGGTCACTCAAGTTATCAACATTGATCATCCATGTAAGCCTATGAACAAAAACAAACAAAGGCTACAAGCAAATAGCAACATTGGATGTAGTAAGGATTAAAATAGGAATGGTTGACCAGATTGATCAACTCATTTCCATCCAATTTTACTAATTTTAATGTCCCATTACCATAAGCTTTGGTAACCAAGAAAGATCCTTTCCAATTGGCTAAGAACTTTTTTGCATGTTTGTGAACAGCCTTGAGGACAATGTCTTCTTCCTTGACTTTCTACCTATTTAGATCTATCTCTCTTGATATTTTTCAATGTTGGAAAGTGTTTGTATTCATTGGTCCTCCACTAAATAAAGGACAATGATATGCTAGCTTCTTATTCTACTCATTGTTGATGAAGTCATACAAAGCTACTCTTGATGATGAAATTTGCAATTTAAGAGATAAAACAATTTGAAATCAATAAACAAGGATATACAAGATGGAATCAGTTGAAATTTTAAAGCTCATCCTATAAGTATAAAATACATACAATATTTATTCATTCCACTTTCATTTGCCATTACTTAGCATTTTCTTAAGGAGATTTATGATGTCCTTGTTATTGGCTTCAAATTAAACATTGGCTTGTTGATAATACAGTGATGAAAGGAATGTTTAATATTTAATTTTTGACAAAAGGTTTGCATTTCTTGCCTACTAATTTGTGCTATATTTCCTATGATAATTATTAAAGATATGTGAAGACAAGATCCGATGTTATCTAAGATAAATTTATAAGCTTGTTATATTATTGTTTTCCTTAGAGGGATCGTGTCAACCCACTTTGTGAAATACTTAGTTACCGTAATGATGAAGCTATATCCTAAATAATACATAGGTGTTATATATTTGATTATATCAATTCCCCATCATTAGAAAGGACATGGGATCTAAGTAGTGTGTAACTTAGTTGATGGTACATGTTTTAGGTTTTTGTACCATTGAGAAATGTCACAAGTTTTAACTTTCTTTAGGTAGCCACTTTTCACATAGGGTGAATAGTATTATTAACATCTAATCTTTATGGCCATGGCTCTAGGTTCTATATGTTCTCTACATATGCCCTTGTGTACATATTCAAGGAACATGCTGGATTATTCTTTACTCAAGCATACTAACAATACACCATCATAGTACCTTGAACATAATGTATTATCAACTACAATAACATGTTATTTTTATCTTTCATGTATAACATCCTTTTGAGAGGTAGTGATGTTTTGTATAGGTTCATTATGCAATAGGTAAAACTTGATCTTATCATACCACTCTTGTTGAGGAACATTATTAATAATGACTATAGAGGTACCTTCAATGCTCTATGTGATGAGAAGAGCATAGTTCTCCATCAAGGAATGAAACTTTCTAAATATATTAGACATCACACTTAGGGTGAAGGTGATGATGCCATAAGTTAAGATGTTCTCAGCTCAAGAAATGTATGGGATACCAACATATGTAAACTATAGCATGAGTTTTTTAGCTAGGTCACAATAGGATTGTAAATGTTTAGTCTTCCAAGTGTAAGCTTTGGTTACTTGGTTAACCACTAATTGTGAATCATTGTTTATTATTAAGCACATAATTCCATGATTCTAAGCTATCATCATCCCTCTAATTAATCCTTCATATTTTGCTACATTATTGATACATAAGAATTAGAAAAAATAACTGAAAGTTTGAATCTTAGCAAAGGGTAATATTATGATGCCAAAAGCACTAGCTTCATGGGAAATTGAAGCTCCACCAAAATGCATGATGGCCTAATATTCTTATGTCACCTTGTTAATAATGTTGACATGCTCATCAAGGAATTTAGAATCTATGACTACATTGTCCTTAATCAGGGAAGTTGTGAGTTTTGTGGCTATAGCTTGACCTTTCATTAAGGCTTTGGAGATGTAATGTAGGTCAAACTCAACTATTATGACCTTCCACTAGGTTATTCAACTACTCTCATAGATATTTATCATTATGGCTCTCAATATGTTATACTTACATATGACATTAACTTAACTCCTAAATAGGTGGTATCTTTATTTCTTCAAGAAGAAGACTAAGACTAGGTAGTGCTTTTCAACCTTAGTATATCATGTCTCATAGGCTATCAATGCATTACACAAATAGTAAAAGGGAATCTCTACTCCATCATCCCATTTTTGATAGAGTAGAAATATAATGCATGTGTTAGAGATTACAAGGTAGATGTAAAATGACTTGTCCTTTTGTAGTGGTTACATGGTAGACAACTAGACCAACTCTTGCTTAATGTTGTCAAAGGCTTCTTGGCATTTATCAATCCAATCAGAATGAACTTTCTTTTTTAGTAAGTGTTGCATGCATTGTAGCTTATCTATGAGACTTGAGAAGAACCTACAAATAAATTGTAATCTACATTATAAACCTTAAACTCCTTAAGATTTCTAGGTGCTATGAAGTGATTATGGTGTTAACCTTATCAAGATCCACATGTATCCCCGCCTTGGATACTACAAAACCAAACATCTTATCAATTTTAATGCTAAAGAAACACTTATTAGGATTAATTCTAAGCTTGTACTTTAGATATCATTAAAGGACTAAATCAAGGTCATTTTCATGATCATTGGCTACTTTTGACTTCACAACTATATCATCAACATAATCATTCAATAATCCTAGCATGTATTCACTAAAGAAGTAAGTAATGGCTTGTTCATAAGTTGCACCTACATTCTTCAAACTAAATGACATCATGGTATAATAAAAGGTTCCCCAAGGGGTCATGAAGGCTATATGTGACTAATGCTCTATATTGATCCTAACCTAGTTATATCTTGAGAACCCCTCCATAAAGGATAATAAGGCTTGTCTAGCTATAGTGTTGATAAGTTGATTAGTACTAGACAAAGGAAAATTATCTTTAATGTTTATCTTGTTGAGGTCATGGAAATTAATGTAGATAAGAATATTCCTATTTTCCTAGGGACTATTACTATGTTAGACATCCAATCAATGTAATTAATAGCTCAAATGAAACTGACTTGGTAAAGCTTCTTAATCTTATCACAAACTAAGGCTAAATTTGGTCTGATCTTGTACATATTTTGCTTTAATAGGTTTAATATTAGGGTCAACTCTAATGTTATGTTTTACTAAACATGGGTATAATCCTAAAATATCTACATATGACCAAGCAAAGGCTTTAATGTTATTCTAAAGGATCTTGGTGATGTCTTAGGCCATCTAGGATTCTAGTGAGGAACTTAGTATTAGCATTTTCTCTTCATCATTATGGTTGTCATAGGGATTTCAACTAGAGAATCCTCCATGATGTCTTCAGCCTCTAAATAAGGAGTTCTAGCTATGTACTTGAGCCACTATAGGAACTTCTTTATTGAGTCTATATGATTGATTAGGCTCTTAAGCTTGAGATCTAAGCAATCAAGGTTGATTGATCTTTTGATATTACCATAGGATCTATTCAAGTCCAAAGGTTAGTTGAATTGTACCCATGTATCCATAATTCAATCCTACATGTGAATAAAAGTACATTCTCTAGCATCTATATTGCACAATTGTTTAACAATGTTAAAATAATGGAATATATTACAATGATAAAGCATAGCATAACCAAATATGGTCAAAAAAAGTAGAATAAAGTAAAATAAGGTTAAATAAGGAGATAATATGATAAAATAAGGATAAAGAAGGTAGATAGAGAGGCAATAAGGTGGAATAAAGGAAAAATGATATAGAGTAAAGACCAAATGGGATCAAACCCATGCATAGTGATATTAAACAAGGTTGACAGAGGTCTTAATGATGTCAAATGACATAAAATGTTGTCAAATGATGATAAAACAAGAACAAACATGATAAAATCATGGAACATGTTCTAAAAATGAGGCAAAAGCTGGCCAAATGATGTTTAAAATGATATAAATTGATCCTAAATGATGTCAAAATGGTATCAAATGAAGTCAAAACGTTGTGAAATGGTATCAAATAACACTAAATAATACAAAACGATATCAAAAAATCTCAAAATGATACTAAATGTTGAAGAAGAAGGTTGAGGGATGTTAAAACATGATCATATGATATGAAATGATATTTGTAATGATATAAAAATTAAATGCTAGAAGAATAGATAAACTTTAATGCAAAATAGTTTAACTCTAGAATCCACTTGCCTTGAAAGGATCTAGAGCCTCTCAAATGGTCTTTCTAATCACTTGAGAATTTAGGAGATCTATTATCAAATGATGAAAAAAATGAGTGAAATGTATGTAAAACTATAATCTTGATACTAGAACAGAGAAAAAGTAGAACAATATGACAAAATAAAGGAAAGTGCAACCTTTGTGTTAAATACTACAAAAAATAGTTTAAGAGTAGGTTTCAAATCATACGAATGAGGTATTTCAAAAAACCTGAGAATATAAAATCTTTTAATAACTAGAAAAAGATATAGGATGTATTTTGCACTTTTCATTTTACTTTTCTTCTCATATGTCCATACTACAATCATTGCTTTTCCAAAGTCTATTTCTTCAATGATCTAAAATAGAAGGGAAAGGATATGGACTCTAGGATCATGCATTGCTCTAAAAGTCTCAATTTTGACTAAACACAAAATCATTCTAAAGAATACTCAAAATGATGCAGATTTTGGTTTAATTAGGCCATGAATTTACTAATTCTTTACTAACTTGATTTTGGCTATTTCTAACATTCCTTCTAATGTTTTTAATGCTTTCAGTGGTCAAAATTTATAGTGTGTGGTCTACCAATGTTCTTGACCTTTTTGGTTTTAAACACCAATGTTTTTGACACTTTTCATTATTCAAAATGTATTGCCCACCAATGTGTAAATATTTTTCTGTCAAATTTGATGGCTTATTTGAATTATTTTTATGGTAAAAATTTCAACATGTGGATCACCAAAATTTTTAGATTTTACAACCAAATTTATTAATTTATTTAACATTTTGACCTCCACATGTTAGCATAACTGAAATTCATAGCTTGTGGGTTGTATATTTCATTTTGCACATCCAAAATTATCCAAAACATTGTTGGAAGAAGGCCATAGGATAGGATTTTTGATGGGAAAACAAGGCAATTATTTCTTCCTTTAAATTCCCATCAAATTAGAATGGCAATTTGGCTTGAGGGCTTTTTATTTATCCTACAAATTTTCGTCAAGGTGTTTCATTGATACCTCTTTGTTGATATTGGGAGAATTAACCTGAGAGACATCAACAAATAATGCAAAACACCACCATTATTCATCACCAATGTTCCCTCTTCACATTTGATTCTATAGCTATTGAATCATATCCATTAGTACTCACAATGGTGAACTAAAATCATATGGGATGTCAAAATTTTATAATGAGATGATGACTATATGGGCTATTTGAATGATCACATTGGCTAACAAAGAATTCTAAATGTTGACATCATGACAATAGGATGGTGATGACATGCTTGCTGAATGAGGAGATCTTCATAATTCTTGCTTGGATTGCTTGTTACTTGATGATGTTTGGAGGAAAAAACATTTTTTTGTTGGAGTCCTTTAGCCACCTAGCTCTTTCTCTTTTTTTTTTTTGGAGCCATTTGTTTCACCTTATGTTACATTAGCCTCTTGGATATCATGGTAACTTACGCTCTCTCTTTCTTTTTTCTTTCCTTTTTTTTAGGGATGAAACCTTCATTAGGTTTCATTACCAAGGATAAATTTTAGTTTCTCATTGAATAAGAATTATTACATTTAGTGAACTTGATTGATGGAGCACATCAAAGAAGATGTCACATGGCCATGGTGTATGGATGTCAAACATAGGTTTTTATTATTAGCAAGGTAAGGAAGGTTAAGGTTTGGCTACAAGATTATGAAATAGAAGAGATAATGGAGATGTTGTGAGGTAAGCATTGTTGACAAGATTGAATTAGCTAATTGAATGTCATGTATTGAGGTTCCATGATAATTCATCACTTCGATGAGTCACACCCTTGCAATGAATTTAGGCTTATCTTGCATGCACAACTCCAATGAGAAGAAAATAAGTCAAATAATGCATGTGATTACAAAAAATTACATGTCATTACCTGCAATAATAAGCAAATATAGGCCATCATATGTTACAATTGATGTACATGAGAAATCAATGTTTTATTTTAAAAATGTAGACAAAATTTGTAATGTTTTAAGATTCCAAGATGTCAAAAGAAGATAGGGGTATGGACCAAGAACTTAGAAGGAGTCTTGAATAAGTTCCCCAATTAAAAATGTTGTAGCCATTAAAAGAAAAGCTAATTTTTGCATCGTTTCTCAACTTATATAAATTCATAGAAGCAACCACAAAAATATCCACAAATTCTTCCCCTTTTTGACATCACCCAAAAGGAGGAACCATAAAAGGAACCTATTTGCTAATCTCAATAGCATAAATAGAGGTAGCTGCTACATGAGAAGACTTGTATGTATCCTCTTCATTATCATCACTACTAGTGTTGGTGCTAGTGCTAGAGATGTGCTACTCATTATCATCTTCTAAGAATGGAACTCATATAGGAGCTCTCCAGGGACAAAGCTTCATCCAAAAATAAGAAGATGTAGGTGCATTTGATAAATCTTTCTAAGAATATGAGGAAACATCCTTTGTCAAATATGTGATAGGATCAACTGGTCTTCACTATGAGGAATTCCCAAAGATTCTCTTCATCAACTATTGTTCAAATGTCCATGGAGCATCATCATGAGGATGAGAACTAGGTCTAAGCTACATAGGATCAAGAAAATCTCCCTAGACACATGTGGGTACTGCATCAAGCTCCTTAAAGTTAGATGCATTTCCCAAGTCATCTACTCATGATGGTCTAGAAGATATCAAGTATCTAGTTACAGTAGGATAGTCCTCCTCACTTTCTAATATGGAAGGAGTGGTAATCTTCTTAAACTTCTACCCATCTACAGGAAGAGGTACTCTAGCTACATCCATTCTCTTATGAAGGTAAGAGAGGCTCCAACCAGTCATCCCAAGAGTCATAGCACATGGCTTTATCATCGTCTTGAGATTTTATTACATTCAATGATTGACTAATTTAGACCTACTCAACTAAGGAGAGGTGTGGAAAGGTATTTCAAATTTCTTCTTCCTTTCTTTCTAAGGCTTGGTTCTTGGTTCTATAGATTCAATAGGAGTGGTGTGACTTTTCTCTGAATACTTACAAAGGGTTTTCTTACCTTTAACTAGAGGCATAATAGGAATAGGAACTCCTCTATAATGAATCAACAAACTAATGAGAAGGGGATTCCCATATGCTCTCTCCCTAGTGAAGAGATGTAACATGTTTCTATAGAGGATATGGTCCATGTTTAGTTGCTAACTAGTAAGAAGGCAATAAAGAATAAATTCTTGAGCTGGTAACAAATATCTGTAACTTCCTCATTTTACAATGATATTATACAATACAATAAGAGAGATGGTGGAAGCATATGAGGTCATCTAACTTCTAAGTTATATCCCACTATGCAAAGACATTGATTCACCAAACAGAGCATTTTAAAAATATTCATCATCAAAAATAGGATTACACCATTCATGAAAATATCAAACATAGAATGGATCATAACTCTTATGAACATCAAAACTATAAATACTAAGAATGACATTAATAACTTGGAGAGTGACTTTAATTAAAATTCCCTCGATAGTGGATGTAAAGGCCATAATGGTAGTGTTATTAATTACAATGTTACTATAAAACTCCTTGATGAGGATCTCAGGGACACAAAAGTTCATGAAAATAAAGAACACCCAATTTAGCATTTGGAAAAATTCCATCAAGTCCTTCTAATAGCACTACTGAAAGCAAAGTTATCTCTCAAAAACTATCAGAATAGAGCCATAAATCTTAAATCTATGTTGTTCTTTGATTAATTGAAATTGAGGTAAATATATGTTGGTAGTGCTTGATGATGCTCTCTTGGACTTCTTGCTCTTTCGTGGAGGAGGCCTATACATTCCAATCTTTCTATGAGCCATTGTTCTACAAGGAGATGCATAAATTACTACTATTGAGGATGACATGGTCATCTACTCTTAGTTTTCTATGCTTGGATGAGGATGAATGAGGAAAAAATGAAGTGTTGACTTGATATCATCATGATTGTTGAGGATTTTTTACAAAAACATAGATTTCTAACTTGACTAATAGATGTCTATCTTGCATATAACAAAACTCAAATAGACATCTATCTTTATGTATAAACATCTAAAAATAGATGTTTATAGGTAGATTTCTAAATAGGAAGTGGAAAAATTTATGAGAGGTTCAGGGAATAGTTTCCATGGATTATAGTCTTCCAAGAACTTAAAAATAAGATGGAAAAATGAAAACTTACCCTTTACTTACCTTATTTATTGATGGAGTTCATGATGTCTAATAAGATTTTATTTTTAATGTTTGTATTTGTTTCATGAAATTATTGGTGATATTTCTTTTACCTTCTTCTTTTTGCTATTTCTACACACCTTTTTGTTCTCCTTATCCTTTTGACTTATCTTGCACTCCTTTTTATCTAGATAAATTTCCTTTCTAGATGCATTTTGGTAAGATTGGGAAGTTTTATGATATGACTAGTATTCATGTGATGACATTTTAAATTGTAATGTAATTAATTATGCCAAAATCTACCACAATAATAGCATCTAACCTTTTTACTATAGGTGAAGTGGTCAAACCTTGGAGTTGCCCTTTATTTGGATGGATTTTTTGTTGATGCATCTTCTTGCTCATAATATCCCAATTAAGACTTATCATGTTGACTTCTTCCTTATCCTAGAACTATGCAAAGAGATTATTTTCCTTTAACAAGTCTTTCATTCACAAGGTTTGTATCTACAAGCTATTTTTAGTCTACTCATAAGCTAATATTAGTTTTCCATTTTTAGCCTTTATGTATGAGTTTTCCTATGAGAGGTCTAAATATTTTATGTTAAGTAGAGATAAATCTGAATCCTTATCCTTTAGAGCCTTCTTTAGCTTTATATAAATATTTTCAAAGGACAATAGTTTCCTTATTAGTTTCAATTATTTAATCATCATCTTTGGTTGTACTATCATAATCTTCTATGAGAGCCATGAAAATAATATGTGACTCTTATGTGGTCTCAACTTCCTCTTCACTTTGTTCTTTATCCTAGTTAGTATAGTAGTTTTTCTTTTTTGACTTAGCTTTGAATTGATCTCCCTTTAGGATCCTGCTAGCACTTGGACATTTAGATGTCACATGACATCTTTCACCACATACCAACATTCTATAGAAAATGCATCAAAATTTGAATTCTTAAAATTCTTACCTTTTTCTCTACTTTTTACATTGAATTGATTGGGCCTTGGATGAATTAAGTGTCTTTCATTTCTACAAAGAAGGCTTTCAACTCTTCTTAATAGAAGGACGAGTTCATATTCACTATTTGGTTCTTGTTCAACCAACTCTTTCTCCTTTGATGTAGATTCAATGGTAATGTGATTTTCTTTTATTGCTCATTCTCTTATGAGATTCATCTAATAAGCAATAAGAGCACTTTGAACCTCTTAAAATTTTAGCACCAAAAATTCTTTGATTTCTTCCATGGTAATGACTTTCAATTTAAACTCGAGCTATAAATTTCTAATTACTTTTATAATCACATCACTTTTTGGCATGTCATTTCCTATTACTCTAATAGCTACAACAAGATCATTTTTCCTAGAGAAGTAGTCCTTAATCATTTTTCTTTTCTTCCTTTTTAATCTTATTATAGTTTCTTTGCAATACTAAAAGTTTTGATTGTTTAACTATAGATGTGTCATCATAAATTGCCTCTAAGGTTTCCAATATTTCCTTAGTATTTTTACACCTAGCTATTCTATTAAACATAGATTTATTCAATGCATAATATAAATAATTTTCAGCATTTAAGTTAAACATGAACTTTTCTCTTTCTTAAGAATTTCATTTTCTTCATGGATTGAGTACTTTTGTGGTACTATTGTTGGATCGCATATACCCTTCAATAATTGACTCCCATACTTTGAATTCCATGGATTCAAAGAATCCCTCCATCCTTTCCTTTTAATATGCAAAATCAAAGCTATCAAACATACATGTCTTTTGATAAGACATCTCCTCCATGTTTTAGTCATGAAATATAACGCACAAACTTGAGATTACCAGGTTCTGATACCACTTATGGATCAAATACTTAGAGGGAGGGTTGAATAAGTTCACCAATTAAAAATATTGTAGCTACCAAAATCAAAGATATTTTTTATGTGGTTCTTCAACTTGGGTACATCCATACTTGGAGGGTACAATCTATGCATACCTCCAAACATTTTTTCTCCAAAATGTGCTTTAAAGGAAACCAAAACCTTTATAGGATTTGACCTCTACTTTGAAGTGTTTTATCATTTAGAAAACCACTCAACCTCATAACGTCCCAAAAAAGATCAAAATGTGGTTTAAAGAATTCCAAAAAATTTACAAACATGAGCTCCTCTCTATCATTTTTTGTCACTATAAAACCACTCAACACCATAAGGTTCTAAAAATCTCAATAAACATGCCTTCTTGCAAGAAGCACATCAATCCTATAAAAAGAAGGGCATGTGATGTGGTGCAATAGGTAAAGTGCAAGAAATGGAGCAACAGTGATGAGAGGTAGAATGTGTAGAGGCTAGGTAGAGAGAGTAGTATGCCATAGTAGGGAAAATGGTAGGATGTGGTGGTAGGCATGATGACATTTGATATGGGCCTATGCAAGAGCTGGTGGCTAGAACAACATGGTGTGGGCTTGCATGGTCCTATTAAAGGCCCTACATAGCCTTCAGTGGAGCTTGTGCAACCCTAAATGAGGCCTACATGATCCTCTCTAGGACCTATGTAGCCCTTTCTAGGGCTAGAGAATTCCCTAACATTATTATCTAGTTCAATGTGGTATAGCAGATGTGCAGGGTTTTGGTGGTGCTAGCATGGCTTGTGGATCTTGGCACTTTTATTGCACTTGGTGAGCTAATTTATTAGCAAATCATCATTTTTTGTGTCCTCCAATATGACCTTGTGGTGCTCATAAGTCCACCACATGCTATCCCACATGGGATTTCATCCAGTAGTGTATGCTATCCCACACACTAGCCAATGTGTGGGGTTTGATCCAACAACATGTAGGATTTTTTACAAGCAGTGATGTAATAGTGAGAAGGTAATGCTTAGTAAGGAGTGAGGTGGCATAGCTACATGATGGTACTGATAAAGAGGCAAGAAGGCTACATAGCAGCAACAAGGATTTGTTACAATGGGCCACAAGGCCACAAGGCCATGTCCATAGGTGAGCCTCTTTGTTCTAAGGGAAAATAGCTTGTTTCAATTATAATAAAAAAAACTATTTAATGAAAGATGTATATAAGGCTATACAACCCTTAATGTAAATGATAAATTCTATTTGGTTGTACAAAACATGTTGAATGCTATGGTCATAGAGGCTATTTCTAGTTTGCATGATCTTATTGATTCAAGGTGCTTTCATTCATATGTAATCATAAAAAATTCCATTGTAAGGATCCATATCCTTGGCTTGGATGAGAAATATATTGTTGTCTTGTAGAACTGAAAGAGAAGGATTTACAATAATGTTTAAAAGAAAATAAAATCCATGGATACCATGTCTAGCTATGGACTTATCTTTTCCCACTACATCCATCATGAAATGTGACTCCTAAAAATTCATATCATTGAATCACACCTAAAGGAGTACTCAGGTTGTAAAAGCAATTACAACATGAAAAAAATAGAAAGCACTTAGGTCTTTTGTGATCATTATTTAAATAGATATTAGCTTATCTTTCCCATAGTCCATACTTATGAAACTTATCAGGATTATTAAGGTACAACTTATTAACATGTTTTGGTATAGGATCTAGAATAGAGAACATTTTTGCTACGTAAACAAAAGTTTCAATTTTCCAAAGGGTAGATCCATTACATGGGGGTTAATAAACAAGATCCCAAAGATCTAGTGAAGAACCTAGATATAATTTTAAAGGTGCCACTTGTCTATAATTGCCTACAATGTTTGGTACCCAACCATGAATGTAGTATGTTCTAAGAATGATATTTGTAATTTCAAATAACCTATTTACATTAGATTTTGTCCAAAATTAATAACTCACATTTTACCTTTGTCTTGATCGCTCCTCCATGGAAATAGATAAGCGTATGTATATTGAGTTAGTAGGAAAGGGTTTAGTAGAAAGAAACTTTTCATTAATAGGTAAACTTCTAGAAATTCAACAATGATTTTCCTTCTCTAGAAAGCTTGATGAAGTGAGAAACAAAAATAGCCAACTTTTCTATTGGAAAATTTTCTATCTCTTTTCATCTTCCCATAGTAAAAAAGGATCTATCAAATCTTTAACATAATTTAGGTGCACATAGAATACACCAAAGACCTTCTACCAGGCTTCATCATTTTAAACTTTGCAACTATTATCCCCAATATAATGGCCACTATGAAACATAGCAAGGCATATTAGCACAACATGAAAAGTCAAAATTTTTTTTGTTAGTCCTCCATTTCTAAACCCTTGACTTGGGAAAATAATCCAACAACCAACCATTAGATCAAAACTGATTCACCCATAAATACCATTATCTCTATTATTACCTCACCTTTGAAATCAGGGTTAGTTGATTCTTGCCCCAGTATTTTTTTAATTTACTTTGGTTCAAAGATCAATTCAACCTTTAATGGTTATTTTCCTATTTGTTTCTATTCACATGCCTCAAATGATTACAATCATGGTTCCAACAAAATTTCCATTCTTCCTTCTGTAGTTTAACCTAATTTATTAATGGTAATTATGTGGATATGCTATCATTATTAAGTATTATGAGAATTAGCTAGTTTCCATATTCATAAATTTAATGAATGTATATCATCTATTTTTGTTATAATATGTAATTATTGCTATGTCTATGAACATTTGGCTACCCATTTTTAATTAGTTTCAATTTTCATGTTTTCTATATTTTATATTTTCTATGCGAACATAAAGAGAAAAATTAGGCTACATGTTAGGAAAAATAAAAAAAGATAACCTCATGAAGTAAAAGTGGCAAATAAGATATAGTAAAGTCATAAAATAAGGCATAAACATTAAAATAAAAACTATGCACATTTCCATGTAGTAAATAGATCATAATGTATATACATTCAAAACTCAAAATAATTTTTTAAAATTTTTTAAATATTTTTCCTAGTCCCAAAAACTATGTTAATCATTGTAAACTTCAGTTGGAGAGTTTTATAGCTTACATGGCAAGAATTAATAGTGTGGGGGAACTGGGCTTAGGTTTTGACTATTGTGAAATTTTTTCCAACTCCTATGATCAACGTATGACACACCTTGGCCTTGCTAATATAGTGTATAAGGGATATTTGGGTTTTTCATAGGGAAGAATGATAGCATATGGGATCTACAAGCCAAGAAAACTTGTGCTTCTTACTTCTACATTTCCTATATCATAACCATTTAAATGTTAAATTTTCTTTGGCCACTCCTTTTAGGAATTATCTACTCTTTAACCCATAGCACTATCAATTTTGACTTCATGTTTTTTAAAAATCTTTGTTTCATGCCAACTGTTTGTCAAAATTTTTATTTTAGGGCCTTGCATGCCAACTATTTGTGAAGATGTTAAATTGATTTTTCACAAGGTCAAATTGGTTTGTTTTGATGTTAAAAGATTGTCAAACTATCTATTTTAATTTTTCTATGTTTCATGGTTATTAACATTTCAAATTTAGTTTTTTTATTATATGAATTAAAGTGTAAAGACAAGATTTTGTTTTGAATTTCGTTAATTTTTGTTCTAATATTTGCATGATCTTTTATGATCTTATGGTTATATGGCTTTGATGTGTGTAGGGGATTGCTGAAATCTATCTTGATCATCATTAAGTTAGTGAGGATCCTATGTTGTAGGAGGATGGCTACATAAAATATCTTGAACCCCAATATGAACCTTAACAAACACTCTAATATGGTTTATACCTAATACCAGAGAATTTCTAATGTACCTACTCCATAATTATAGTGTGATTATGTGGTCACACTTGGCTATAGATTTTGTAGCCATAATCATGAAGACTCTCTTGGTAGGTTCTTCTAGTTGCATCTTGTAGTTCATGGTTGACTATCTTGACACACAAAGAAAGATATCATAGAATGATGGCTCATATCCAATGGGAGTTTAAAACTTATCCCAAATATATGTGATGCCTAAGTACTTGCAATACAATGTTAATAACACCTTGATGTTCGATCACCACATAAATACCCTATTCCAAAACCCTCCTAGAACTGTCTACATACTAGAATGGTTTTAAATTGATATGTTTTGTCTATTTTTATATCTTCATGTTTTTTGTTCTAATTGTTTTCATGCTTAATTTTATAGGTATAGGGTAAAATATGGAGGATTGATGAAAAGTGACCAAACCTTGGTAGTGGCTCATTTAGCCCTAGAGTAGTTTAAGCAAGTTAAGGTTATAAGGGTGCAAGTGCTTTACCAAATTGGTGATGAGTTTGGTATGTACCTTATGTAGTATTCTCACATATACTAAACATTTTTATCTACCAATCATGCATACAAATGGTGGGCTCATTGAGATCTATGAGCACATATGCTAGTTTAGCCTAGGGTTCTAGCTTTGCCTAATCCTACTTAGTGACAGTTGTTAAAGTGTTATCAATTTTTTTATCATTTTTTCTTATTTTATGATTTTATCATTTTGTGAGGTTAGTAGGTCAATCATGTTATGGTATATATTCTATGCATGAGTCTAGAGTGACCGTGATCATTTCAAGTCATGCTAAGAAGAAGATTCAACTCAAGTAGGGTGACATAAACCTATCACAGGAATGGTTGGTAGACAAAGCTCCTACGAATGTCCAATAGAAGATAAATGATGTGGGTTTTTTTGACTTATTTATGTTACCTAGCTCATTGATGTCACCTACTGAGATATTAACCATGATTAACTCTTTTTCTAAGGGGATGATTACTCATATTCATGGTCTTCCTATGGTTTTGATTGTTAATGAGTATATGTTTAGTAATTTTTTCACATACCTTCCAGTGGTGTCAAGGCTTTCATTAGAGCAAGAAAATATTTAGGCCATTGATGAGACGCAATATTGCATGCACCGTGATATCGTGTACACGATATTGCATCATCCCCTGCAATATCGCGTACGTGATATCGCGGCCTGCCGCCAAATCTATAAATAAGAGGCGGCACTCCCCTCATTTTGAATCCTAGGCTAGAAGTAGCGAAGCTCTAGCAGATTGATCACCCTAGAGATAGAATATTTTCCATGTGCCTGGAGTAGAAGTCCCCAAGTGAACGGCTCTTTATTCGAGCAGCTTTGTACTTGAACGCAAGTTGTGTACGGCAATAAAGACGAGCTTTGTGGATAAACCTTGCAGAACATGGATAGGTTTTATTACATGTTATTTATTACCTGTTCTTAGCGCGGCATGAGTACGACTTGGTTACGAGCATTGATGAATGTGTACAGCTAACAAAGGAATCAGCTACTCATCGTGATTAGATTCTCTCACCCTTATCTCCTAGAACACGAGATGAGTATGACTTGATTACGAGCATCTACGGATGTGTACGTCTAGTCAAGGAATCAGCTGCTCATCACGCTTAGGCTAGTTAGGTGCCTCAGTACGACCACTTTGAACATGTGCATTATGTGTGGTGATCCCAATAACGATTAGAGTTTGGTAGCCATAGTTGCATAGTTCAGGGTGTGTACGGTAAGTGGGAACGGATGCTGATGCTAGTTAATCTAGACTTAGGACATTAGTTAGAGTTAGTTAGCTTCCTCAACCCTTCACCCTTTAGCATAGGAGTTAAAACCAGAAAAGACCATAAAAATCATAGACCTCGAACATACTTAACCATACACCATGACAACAACAAGTAAGTCTAGGAAGACAACGAATGATTAACCCCAAGTGTTCCATGGGGCATTTAGGCACTTAGTCTGCGAAGTTCGACCGGATCGCGTGTGCTACGCTCGTTTCGTATGGTTGAGTGTAGGGGTACCTCGCCACTCATCATTGGCACCGTTGCTGGGGACTAAGTGTTTGTGTATCGAATAGAACATAAGGGATATCACTCACATCATTGTAAGCCTTAACAAACCTTTGGGTTAATCAAGAAAAATTATATAATGGTGAAGTTAGCACACCAATCAAAATGCCTTCTTCTCATAAGAGCAACTCACCACCTAAGGACCACACACGAGACAGTCAGCAAGATAAAATGCATAACCAAAATAAGCCAAGTCCTAAACAATATAGGATGACATATACTCATCCCGATGAGTATATTCCTAACTTTACTTTTGTTCTCCATCAGGATGAACAACTACAATGGAGAGATTTGCAAGGTAACATTGTGTTACCCTTAAATCGATCAATCTCTCGCATGCTTTTTTGTGCCTTGGTACAAATTGGCATGCAAGAGCATTTCGCAAAATACGTTGTGGAATATTTTGACATGAGGGATTATTATCCCAAAAATGCCCAATGTATGAGAGACTTAAGGCAGGAGAGTCAACATGCTTTCTTGAAGGGCAAATCCCTGCACGTCCTTAGCGAATTAGGAGATGAGGAACCCTTTATCATGGGTTCTTTAGAAAAGGATGTTCCCCCTCCTAACGATGGTGAGGAGGATGAGTATCAAAACCTATGATCAATGATACATATCCCTGGTTCTGATACCCGTGAACACCAGTTGTTCATAGAGGGAACAACCACTCATGCTAAGGATGGACACTTTGATCGTCACAACGATCAAGGCCGTAGCAGCCGAAGAGAAGGAAAGAAACATCATCATGACGATGGTTCCCCTTCTTCTTCCCCTTCCTCACATCACTCACCCTCTCCTTCCACATTTGGGCGTAGTCACTATGAACACAAAGATGAGGATAAAAGTAAAAAGGATGAAAGACCTCGACAGGATGGTCAAGAGATAGGACAAGGGCAAGGACATAGGGAGAGTAGGGAACAACGAAGACATCACAGGCATCATGAAAGAGACGATCATGACGAGCCCCTAGTGGCAACCTGAAGTATGCTTGACATCACGGAGGTAGTTAGGATTCCCACAAGGCATTTAAAGGATAGCTGGATCAAACGATTGGACATGAACAACATCCCATGGATTGAAGGGGGATACAATGCTAATCCACAAAATCATTTACAAGCATTCCACGATGCCTGTGCCTTGTAGAATATAGATAGTGAGTGGCAGAAACTTAAGTTATTCCCAAGGACACTCACTACGGAAGCAGAGAGCTGGTACCAGTCCTTAGAACCAGAAACCATCAAGAGGTGGAGTACGATGCTATAACTGTTCAACGAAAAGTATCAAACATACTCCAGAGTGTCCAATTTGCGTAAGCAGATCCAAGGTTGGAAGTAAGGTACACATGAACCCTTGGATGTTGCCATGGCCCACTATTACACATTGTTACATCGTTGCCTGGGCCATGGGTACGCTCAGCAGGATGAACTTTGCCACATCGTGGATGGGCTAAGGAATGAAACTAGAAGAACCCTTGGGACTTACGCCCAAGGAAGACTCTCACAACTTAGAGCCCATGAAGTACATAGCTTATTGGAGCAAGTAGAAAACGAAGAGGGTGAGCTACGCAAAAGGGAAAGTGTGGAAGAGTACAACCATGATCGCTCCCTTCGGAAGAAGGGAGTGAAATTTTGTGATGAAGAGGATGAGTCACCAATCTAAGAATTAGTGAATCAGAAAACTTTGCCAATCCAAAAGTTAACAACCAAGGTATTGGCCAAAGTAGACCAAATGTGGGATTCCTTAGACTCAAGAATTGAAAGATTCTTGAAAATTGTAGAAGAGTCTAAGGCAGAACAAAGTAGTGACAAAGGTAAGAACAAGTGGAGAGATTTAGGCCCTGCACATAACAAGGGTAAGGGAAAAATCACTAACTTTGATGTGGCTGAGGATTCTGATTCAGACAATGACAGTGGATGTGAGATCTGCCATTATGACCATCCTAAGGGATGTTGCCCCATCATCTCACATCTACAGGAGTCTGGGGTGTATGCGCTTAATCCAAGACTCAACCAATGGAAAACAGCCCGCAGGTTACCTTATCTACAAGGTAACCCAAGGCAGTTCCACCAACCACTAACGTATTATCCAAGTGGAACTCCACCACAGGCTATCGGATAGCATCAGCAGTGGCAATACCCACAGTCATGGGAGATGCCACTTCCAGCACAACAGTACCCTTACTGGCAACCCGATCCTTATGGTTATTATGTGCAGTAGCCAATTTCTCCAAGTGACTCTATGGGTCACGCAACCCCCAACCGTCACTACCAAGTTTGGGAGTACTTCTGAAGGACTCCTTCTCCTCCGGGAGACATCTCACACTTATCCCATCCTCCAAATCCATCTGCATCTCTTCCACTAGTAGTAGTTCCCATAACACCTCCTGCTCCAACAATGTAAGAGGAACTTCCTCCTCAACCGCAGCAAAGTCACGCTGTGAGAGCTGTAAATATTCAACCTGCTGCTGGTTCTAATAACTGTAAAAAGAGAAGACCTTACTTTAGAATCAAAAGCCTAGATAAACTCTCTCAACAACAAGCAGTTGAGGCCATGTACACTCCTCCATCACCATCTAACACTACGAAGCACCCTTCAGTCCAACAGAGTGTAACATATACGATTATGTTAACGCATATCGTAATTGACTAGATCAAGGTAGGCCACCTTCCCAGGAATCTAACTGACCCTGGGAGTCTGTTAATCTATTTGCAGATTGCAAAAAATAAAACACATAGGGATCTTCTTGACTTAGGTTCCGGAGTCAACTGAATTTCATGAGAGATGTATCATGCCTGGAACCTACCCCAACTTAAGAAGAACAACATTCAACTAGAGCTAGTAGACCAGTCCATCACCATTCCCTTGGGATTGGTGGAGGACATCATCACCACTGTATGTGGTTGGTCTTACCCAGCTGATTTTCTGGTGATTGAAGTGAACAACAATGAAGGGGACCTCCCGATTATAATGGAAAGGTCATGGCTAAGTACAGTAGATGCATGCCTTAGGATCCACGATCTTTCCTTGGAAATCTCTAAGATAGACATATGTGGAAAGATCGAGAAGAGGAAAGTTCCATGCATCACATACAGTGATTTATCGGGTAATGACATGGAGGAAATGCCTCCATGTAACAGGTGTGCCCAGGAAACATTGAAACAAAGATGCCTGTATGTAGCAACCACACAACCAGTAGAAGACACCCTGTGGTTGACAGCTAGAAGGAGCAGAGAAATATGCATGGAATGAACTAAGGAAACCCATACCCGTAACGAAGGCATAGACACATTGAAATATGAGCGTCACCAACTTCCACCCCTTAGCCTAAGAACATCAGTTGGGAGAAGTTGGGCACTTCTACGAAATTGAAAGAAACACTCATTATTTCAGATCTCTCCCTTACAACTCAGTCATGAGGGAGATGGCAACCTATGATAACCATATGGGGCCCTCAGTTTTTTTAAGTTTTTGTTTTACATATTTTTGTTTTACAACATTTTTTTTGTTTTACACATATTTTTTTTACAAATTTCTTTAACTCTTCTACTTTTTTCTTTACAAATTTCTTTAACTTTTCTCATTTTTTGTTTTACAACATCGTTATACTTTTTCATTTGTGTGTGTGTGTGTGTGTGTGTAATCCATCTTGTAAGTTTGTCCCATAATAAGTGTTCTTCATGATGGTATGAACTATTTTCATATTGATTGCTAATGTTTGGATTTTACCTTTAAGTCACAATGTTGATACTAAGGTATGTTTCTTCTGATATGGTAGGAAATGAGTTCACTTCATCCATCCATCCATCAATTTCTATGGTTTCTCTATGCTTGGGAATGTACAGTACCTTTCTAATAAGAACTTTAACAAATCAATGACTGGGGATTTCTCAAACTAAGGAAGGACTCATGGATTGAAAAGGGTGTGACTTCAAAGGAACTTGATGCTTTTGTGTTGGTCATTCTCTTGGGTGCTTGAATGTTTCTTCTTGAGTTTTCTACCGTTCCGATGTTACTCAATTATCAGAAGCTGAGACAATAAAAATAAGAAGTCTTTTCATGGTGTGGTTCTCATGCATAAAAATACAAAACTCCAAAAAAAAGTGGGAATTCAAAGCACACCCCTTAGACGAATAAACTTGGGCTACAAGCACTGGTTATGGAACCAAAAGTGTTCCCTCTAACTAAGGCCCTTCTCACTTCCCATTCTCTCCTTTGTTTCGTCAGAATGGTGGTGGCTCTTGGATCGTGCATTCTTGTTACCCAAGTGGATGGTTTAACCGAATGCATTGATGCGAAGTCACTGGATGTGGTTGGTTTGAGGCTAGAGTTGGAATGAGATTTACCAAGTCACATTAATCATCAAACACACAAGGGGTTGTCCACCACCTTGTTCTTGGGATTCCATTCCATTTCTCTTCTCTCCATCCTTCTCTCCATTGTTCACCTCATTGTCGATTGTATCATTGATGTATATATTTTGGTCGATGCATTATTTTCTTTTTGGTGAATTCTTGTGGTTAAGACTTTAACTCTTGTTCCAAATGACATTCCAAAGGCCTATGGACTCTTTTAATGTGGGTTTGTCAGGGCATTAAGGGCATGAGCTTGCTTTGGGAAGGACCCACTGACATTCCTATTTAGAACATTAGTTAACTTCTTTCCCTTAACATTGTGCAATTAATTTTATTTTATTCATTACCATCTTGACATCCCTTTCATTGATGCCATAGTTGTTCCTTTTTATCTATCTTTCTTACTAATTTNCCTTTCATTGATGCCATAGTTGTTCCTTTTTATCTATCTTTCTTACTAATTTTATTTTTCCATTCTAACACTATCGGAGGTTCGCGATTAGTCATGGGGGTATGGGGCCTGATTTTTTCAATTTTCTCCTAGCCCCAAAATTTTTGATTTCTTTCCTAACCCCTACACCTTCGGTAGTCATCAGTCAGATATTCCTAGATCCATATCAGCCATACCACAACCTAGCTAATGGACTTACACCATAACAAGGTATCAATTACATGATGATTCAATTACCCTTGCTAATATATGATTGCGTTGTGTGTACAGATGGTGGAAATGCAAACAACGGATTGGATCTAGAGCAAACACTTGGAGTGGAGCCATGCTAGACACAGCAATGCAAGGAGCAAGATCGATGGCGCACTTATGGATGGACAATGAAGGTGCAATCTTGGCATTATCAGTAGTAACACTTCTTTCTCTCTCTCTTTCTCATCTACCAACAAAGGCCTGATGTCATTGTAATAAGGTGTTCACCCTTGTTTTCATGAACACCAGTTTTGTCAAGTCTTGTAATAATGATCCATTCACATGTCATCCCATTAGTTCCATTCCCCTCAATAATTCCATACCTACCTAATATTATTATAAGGAACTTGAGGATGAGCTTTCATTCAGTCATGGGGGTATGATGAGACGCGATATCGCATGCACCATGATATCGCGGCCGTTGCGATATCGCATCCCATGCGATATTGCGTATGCGATATCGTGTCATCCCCTACGATATCACATACCTGATATTGCAGCCTACTCCCAAATCTATAAATAAGAGGTGGCACTCCCCTCATTTTGAATCCTAGGCTAGAAGTAGCGAAGCTCTAGCGGATTGATCACCCTAGAGATAGAATATTTTCCATGTGCCCGCAGTAGGAGTCCCCAAGTGAATGGCTCTTTATTCGAGCATCTTTGTACCTCAACGCAAGTTGTGTACAGCAATAAAGATGAGCTTTGTGGATAAACCTAGCAATACATGAATAGGTTTTATTACATGTTATTTATTACCTATTGTTAGCATGGCATGAGTATGACTTGGTTACGAGCATTGACAAATGTGTACGGCTAACCACGAAATGGACTACTCATCATGATTAGATTATCTCACCCTTATCTCCTAGAATGTGAGATGAGTACGACTTGATTACAAGCATCTACGGATGTGTATGGCTAGTCAAGGAATCGGCTGCTCATCACGCTTAGGCTAGTTAGGTGCCTCAGTATGACCACTTCGAGCATGTGCGTTACATGTGGTGATCCCAGTAATGATTAGCATTTGGTAGCCACAGTTGCATAGTTTAAGGTGTGTAAGGTAAGTGGGAATAGATGCTAACGCTAGTTAATTTAGACTTAGGACATTAGTTAGAGTTAGTTAGCTTCCTCAACCCTTCACCCTTTAGCATAGCAGATAAAACCAGAAAAGACCATAAAAGTCATATACCTCGAACTTATTTAACCATACACCATGACAACAACAAGTAAGTCTGGGAAGACAACGAATGATTAACCCCAAGTGTTTCATGGGGCGTTTAGGCACTTAGTCTGTGGAGTTCGACTGGATCACACGTGCTACGCTCGTTTTGTATGGTTGAGCGTAGGGGTACCTTGCCACTCATTAGCCATAGAAAGAAAATGGAGGCCTAGCTTAACTATTCTTCTAGTGCTATGTTGTCTTTTAGCAAGTGTAAAGTTAAGGAAGCAAATGAAACTTACCCTCTTTTTTGTTCTAGAACCTTTTCCATGCTACTATCATAGAAGAAAATCATAAGAGTTCAACAAGCTTGGACAATGAAAAAGGTTTTAACTAATGGTACTAGGTTTGATTGGGTTACCTTCTTGGTTAATAGGCTACGAGATGAAATTTGAAAACTCTATAATAAACATGACTCCATACATCATGTGCATTTTACATTCTTTGGTGCATACCTTAGAAGGTTTTTGGAGTAATTAGTGATTAGGAGGAATGGAAAGTGGGTGGCAAGGGATGCTTCTACACTTTCCAAGCCTTAAACTAAACACATCATAGATGTGATGTGTTTCCAAGATCCACTTGCAAGGATGTGGATGAGTTATTATCTATTAACACTAAGAATGCTAGTGGTTTATTTGATTATTTCCTTGATAGCATGGAGATTTAATCCTATCCTATATGATTCAAAAGGTTCAAAGTATATGTATAGAAGTAGATGGAACCATTATAGAAAAGATAAAGAAGCCATGTATTAAACAAAACATTTAGGTTCCTGATTGAAAAGAGTCTAAGAAGATGACAATCAAGCTTAATAAGGCAAAATAGGATATTGAAGAGAAGTAGACATCTTTTAAAAAAAATATAGCTTTCTTCATATTTTTTATATTTATAGTTATATTTTTGTTGTTAAAAATGTTTACTAACTCATTCTATTTTTTTTATTGGTTTTGGTTTGTTGTAGGAAGCAAAAATAGTTAGCTTCCAAGGCTTCCACAAAGGAGGAGCAATGACACAAGAAAGATGAGGAGAGGACATTTGTGGAGGATCTAGGTGTTGTGGATTCCATCTTAGGTGATTCATCCTTGAGAGGCCACCCTCCAATGGAGATATCTCATGATATTCGTAATGTGTTTAGGATTTGTTTTTTGTTTTCATTTTTTTGTCTACATAGTTTTCTACATCCATACTCCATCATAAACCTTGGTTAGAGGCCCTAGACAAGATGGAGTTCATCAAAGGAATGATGGATGACATGGTCAATAGGTTACAACAAATAGCCCATCATGTTGGTGAGTTCAATGTTTTTGTTTTGCATTTTTTATTTTTTTATGATTGTAATATTTTTCCTTTTTTTTATTTTTTTAATATTCTATTATTATTTTTATGTTATCATGTGTTCTTAATTTTTCACTATTTTTTCTATTTTTAGGATTTTTAACATTTTTGTTTGTGGTAGTTTTTAAAGTAAAATGGAACTCCTCATAAGACTTTGAATTCAATGAGTTTCCTTAGCTTACTTCCAATGTTGAGAACATTTCATGGACACTATAAAGGGGCTGAAAAATGTATTTCATATTGTACATAAACATTTTAGAAATCCCAATGTTTGAATGAGTTCTTCTGGGAATAGATTGTAGCATTAGAGAAGCAAAATAATGAACTGACAAATAAAGTCAAAATCCTAGAATATCATACGAAAATCATAGAGGCATGCATGGCCAATAGGAATTCCTTAAGCACTATGGAGATCAAGTGGTCATCATACTGGAACACCATCCAGGATAACCTAGCTCTAGCAGGAGCAATGTGAAGAAGGACATGCAAATGAAGCTCTTGGTTCACAAGTCCAAAGATTGACAAGACTATTGCACCTAGATGTTAGAGTGGGGAAAAAAGCAAAAGGCACACAAATGGCTATAGAATGTAGAAAATAAAAATTACATGAATTCATGGTATGAGGAGGCTAATGCACGAAAATAGTATGAGTTATTTATGTAAGGATAGATGTAGAAGATACCTTTAGCATGTTTGTGGAATCAATGGTAGCCATTAATTCTCCTACCCTTTAGATCACTACTACATCTAGAGTGACTACTACTACTAACTTTTTCCATGCTCCAACTGAGTGGACAAATATAGAGAGGGAAAAGATCTTGGCTAAACTTGATCAAGAAGATATTGATTGGGATAACATGAGTAAAGAAAAAAAATTTCACAAGTTGAAAATTGGTCTCCAAATATTTGCACCTAAAGACATTGCTCCTAAATTCCCTGAATTTTGTGCAAATATGTTTTAAGATTTTCCTTTATTTTTTACTTTTGATGCTTTATGGTTATGCTCATTGGCTATTATGGATACTAACTGTTTTTATGTTTCATTGTTTATAGGCTTCAATTAATAGAAATGGTAACATTGGTAATGATGTTGAAGATGATCCTTCTCCTCCTCCTATGGCTTGATTTTGGCTACTATTGGACATGTGATACTTTGTTTTTTTAGCTACCTTATTTTTTGTTATTATTTTTATTTGGCTATCATGACATTGGAGACTATTTATTATTATTATCATTATTTTCATCTATTACATAGTGAAACTATGACTATTGGACATGGTCATTATATTTTTTTAATATTTGTTACATAATGTGACCATAGATACTGTTTTGGTTTTAAATTTTTTTATATATTTTTCTATTTTTATTTTATATATTTTGCATAAAAGGCTACAACTTAAAACAACAAGGTTGCAAAATAGAGTTTGTTAATACAATGAGAAAAATGTAAAAATGTAAAAGAAGCATAACTTTTAAAGTGAAAACTACAAACAACACGATGAAGAAAATAATTAATAACATACATATAAGGAAGATAAAGGGAGGCTAGAAATTCCCCAATTTTAGACCTTGGTAGGCCACTAGTTTTAGGCTCTAGTAGGATACTTTTAATTTTGTTTTATATTTTTCTACTTTTATGTTGTTTTGTAGTTTTATGTGGACATAAATGATAAGAATACATTTTAAATTAATGCAAAAATATAAGGCTATGTAAAAAAAACTAGCAAACACAATGTTATAAAGCAAACCCTATAAGGAAAAAATGTAAACATATAAGTAAAAACTAAAAATAATACTATTAGTTAAATGGCTACACAATATGTACAAGGATAAGAAAATAGGTAACATACTTAATCATGCGATTTTTTTCTAATCTTTAGAGATTAGGGAATGTATAAAGTCTTTGTTGCATGATTTTGTACTCTCCATCTTCTTCACTTACTATGTTAAATAATAACTCTTTCCACGTTTCATTTATGGCCCCAATGTTGGTGGTCTTGGCTTGGTTGGCATTGTTGTGGTTCTTGGTGTTATTTTTTGGTTGTAGGAGTTTCTTCTTGAAACTCCACCTCAAATACTTGCTCTATGTTAACATTATTGATGAACAAGAGGACTATGATATCTCTATGGATTATAATTTCACCTCCCTCATAAGGTAGGTTAATATCTTGATGGATCGAAGAATAGACTACACATAATTTGATCAACCAAAATCTTCCTAAGATTAGGCTAAACCTGGTATCTCTTCCACCACTAGGAATTTAGCAAATGTGGGAAACTATTCTTCAACCATGAACTCTAGAAAAATTAATTCATTCACCACTACCTATGACCCATTAAAGGAATGAAGGATAGAGTTGGAGGTGTTTTGGATACATTCTACCAAGCCTAAATGCTCCATGATAGGAAAGGATATAACATTATTTTTTGTCACATCATCAACATGCACTCAATGTATCTTGTATTGGTTAACTATCATTGTTATGAAGAGAGGAACTTTTCATACTTTATCACTTTTTAAATTAGTTTTCACCTCACTACCATGAAACATTAAGGTATTGGACTTCATTTCTTTCCCAAGTAAGGATGGTACTATCACTACATGGATAAACTTCTTATTGATAGGGATATTCTCACTCATGGAAATAGAACTCAACATCTTGACTACAACTTCAAGGTGGAAAAAGAAGGTTATATCTAAGTCATATAAGCTCAAGGAAATGTTCCTCTATTTTAAAGAGTGCTTTACTTTCTTCATGGTAGTGAGCATGTCTTTATCATTATTGGATGATTTCTTAGTTTTGTTGGCCTTGACTTCCTCCATTCTACATAGGATTTTAACCTCATGTTTTACTGTTTGTTTTATTGGCTTCTTTTCCTTTTATTATTTTTATTTGTCCTCCCTAGGTTGGCCTGTAGAGGTAGTTTGAGCATTAGCACTCATGGGTATTGCTAAAATTGAGGTGGACTTCAGTGGGTCCACTTTCTTCTAGAGCTTTGGTTGTTTATTATCCTTAGCCTTAAGCGTAGAAGCTAGCTTCTTGCATTGCTTTGGAGATGATTTCTTGTTCTTCATCTATGAATAGGTTGAAGCATTGGCTATCATGAGAGGATGTTAGTCAACTTGAATCAAAGATTTATTGGTAGTGAGATGGGACACTCTAATAACAAACAATTCTTTGGAAGGCACATATGGTAGTATCCTTATAATAAAAGAAATCCTTGAACTTGTAAAATTTATAGCCCTTTCATCATGAGGAGGTATCCTAACTAGAAATGACTCCTTGGTAAGTTTAATATTGTTTTTTACACAAATCATGGCTATGATATATTAGTCTTTGTTAGCATTCAATGAATCATTATAGACTTTCATACACTAGCTTTGGGGCCTAATTGTATTTGATGCATCTAAGACTAACACTCCACTATCTATCATCTTGTAAAAATCATCCTTTAGAAGTAAGAAAAAATTAGTGTCATGGCTAGGTAGGTGAAGAAAATTTTTCTAAGTTCTCATGAATAAGACATTAAAATAATATGAAATTAATGATCACAAGAGATAATATCATTAATCAACCTCCATTAGAAAATTTTTATGGCAAGAAGACCATTGCAACCCAGGGAATAGTAAGCATGAGTAGGAAGAGGCCAACAACAACAAACCTAGTAACAAGAAGCCAAATCTATTCATGCTATTGGGTCCCTACAAGAGAAGCTTGAGGTGGAATCTATCTAACAAATTTCTACAACATAAACAAGCTAATCCAAGCAGGATGAAGTTTCAAGGCCAAGATCTAATTTATAATTCATAGTTATAGAGGCTTGACTGGAGAAGGTCCAAACTAAGGTCATTCAAAACTCCATCCTGTAGGAGTTAAATTTCATATTATTCCTAAAGCTACCACCAGAAGAGGTCTAAACATCGCTACAAGGGTCTCTTCTATTGTCCATTCTTTCCCCTAGTGAGGAATGGTACATGGAAGTGACCTACCTCTTATGGAACAACTAACAAGGAGATGTGACCATAAAAATAAAATACATCACCATTTATACCTAGTTAAGGCTATAATAGAAGCTCTCAATTTGTCTAAAATTTGGACAAAGTTAATAGAGATCTCTGTCCATGTAGAACTAAGGGCTAAAAAGGAGTGCATTCAGCGATGCTATGAAGTAAACTATAAGGAGTATAGTACCCTCACAAAGGGGAAGCATGCATACTTTAAAATCATTATCTATCATCTTAATCAAATGGTGAGACTAAGTGAGGTCACAACCTTCTCTACCTAGGCATGCATGGCTCTAAGTGAAATATTCATAGTTAACCTAGTACAACTCATTTTCCTAGAGATTGAAAAACACTCCAAGAAAAATAAGAAAGATAGGAAGATACTTTCCTTTCTATTCTTAATCAAAAAAATATATAAAAGAGTAGTCATAGCCCACTAATCAAATGATATGGTCTATAACACTCATGTCACATCTTAGTAAGAGCTAATGAAGGATAAAGCTTCCACCAAGGTTTACAAGGAGGAGCAAACACCACCACCATTACCTATAGCACTAAAGATAATACTTGAAATATTAGCAGCTACAAAATGACTAAGAAATCTCATATAGTAGAAACTACAATAACAAGAAGCCTCTAAAGGTGGTGGAAAGTCTTTAATGTATCATCCAAACATGAGCCATATAAATGAGGTTGTATGAGCCATTAGCTATCTAGATGGTGAGACTCTACAATTATTCTCTTCACAAAGAAATTAGGTACCTACCCATTCTAATCCTAGTGTCAAATAAATTACTATGTCCATTCCAAGATAACCATTTTGGAAATTTTCCAAGAATGTACTAGTCTTTTCTGTAATATTGGTAGAAGGAAAAATAGTGACACTCCTAGTCATGCCACACAAGGATTAAGAGACATTAGTAAAGATGGTGGTCAAGTGCACTGAAGAAGATCTAAATGCTCCTATAGTATTTTTCCTTCATATTAATGCTATATAAATTGTACTTTCATTAGTAGGAGTAGGGAGCAAAAGAATGAGCATGTCCCAATACAAAAAAGTATTAGAACAACTAAAGGGAGCTAGGTAACCACTCCCATATATCTTTAAGCTTCTAGATGATATATCAACAAACTAATTGAAACTATTAAAGATGATGGTAAGTTATTAATTCACAATAAAAAACTCAAGGAGATCACTGATAGAAATTGATAGTTGGCTGGTGAGGTTGCAGAACTTATAACCTAGAGTTGATAAGAGACGAAGATTTCTAGTAGCTTTAACAAAAATATCAAGAGGCTAAGAATGCCAAGGAGATGGTAGTCTTTGAGGCATCACTATCAAAAGCAATGATTAATAACACTAACTATGATCTCTAACAAGTTTATAAGAAGAACCTAGTGCTAACCAATGATAATCACCACATGTAGAATGCTAAATAAAAAAATACCAAATGGTGGATTACATTTGCTAATAATAGGAATAGCATTTCAAGATAATCTTTGATCTAAGGAGGTTATCTTTAAAGAACTGAAATGTTTCAATGAAAGAGGTTTATACATTTCACCAAAAGACTACTATTGATATTTTTGCCTAGATGAATTGAGCCTTGAAGTATAAAGGAGTGAAAAATCACTAGAAGTAGTAGTTTGGAATGTTTACAGAGATCAACAAGAAAGCATTCAAGTTAGCCAAGATCAAGGTGAATGAGACCATTCAATAACTCCAATAGAGAGGTGATGAATTCTAACCCATCTTTGATGGACTCAACACATACAAATAAGCATGTATCTACCTCAAAGATTTGCAAATCAAGGAGATGACTAAATATATGGAGGTTGCTAATATTTTCTATTCAAACTTGACAATGCTAACCATGGGGATGCCTAGGATAGAATTCAAGAAATAGGTGGCTAGCTCTTACCTTATTTATGGGGCAAAGCTCAAGCTTCATAAGAAGACTAAACAAGAGTTGAAAGTGGCCAATGTGGAGCTTGAAGTTCTTGGAAGAAAGTTCACTAATTAATGATCTATTTTTGAGAACATGATTAAGAAAATAATTAGATACTAGGAAATATAGAACCTTGTTAGAATGTTTGATGTGAAATGTAAATAATTTGTAGCTTGGTTAATCAACATGAAGGAATTGTTTTCTTCACTATCATGCCTATGGAATATTCTAGCACCATCTCATCTAGGCAAAGTAGCCTAGATCATCTACGATCCATGGAGCAATGTAGAGAAAATGAAGGTATTCCTATATGCCTTCAAATTCAGAACAATAGTAGCAGGGTAGCCTCAACCATCAACAAGGTCAAGACATGATGAAGGATCTTCCATGCCACATGAGCCTCCATCTCTAGGTATGATATGATGACTTCATTTCGCCTACCATCATTCAGCTAGGTGTCTGTTAAATTTTGTAATAATTAGTCCAACATTATTTTATAAATTTTACAATTCCTTTTTGTAAATGTAACACTCATATTTAGTCAATTAGTTAGCTACTTAATAAAGTTTCATACTTTTTCAAATTTTGTAAGAAACTTGATCCCATTTTTATTCACTCAAGGATGAGTTTTTAGTTAGTTATGGGGGTTTGATGAAATGGTAATAAGATGACTATGTCAATGCATGTGCTTCAACATAGCCCTGTTAACACATCCTTATCAACACATCTCAAGATACATTGGTGCATGTGAATTGATGCTAATGTAGTCATTACCTATATGAATTTACATACCCATCACATTTATGGCACAATTCTGTTGTAACCTTAGCCAAACGCTTGCAATTTGTTTCTATAGAAGTTATTAAAATTTTTATCTCTAAGTGCCCTTAGGATGAATCAATTGATTATATGGGATTTTATTTAAGTGCAACATGTACCTAGACATAGTTACATGAATGACAATAAAATTGAGATTCCTTACATCCATTGTAGCACTTGATTTAGTTTAACTCTACTTTCTAGTAGTTTACTTTGAATGTAATTTACTTTTTTGTTATTAGGCATTTTATATTTTAATTTGTAATTAATGTAAGTACAACCACTTTGAGCATAATATATTAATGCTTGATAATCCCAATAGTGAATATTTGATATGCCCAAAAGTAAACACTTAGTAACCTAGTAGTACTAATATATGTTCACAATGTGTATAGAAAGTGGGCACAAATGGTCCACATTTAGGATAGTTTAGTTATGATTTACTGAATTAGTTAATTTAAATATTAAGCATTCTTTTATTTAATCATTTGGTAAACACTAAAAATTATAAAAATAAGTATCATACACCTTATCATACTTAACCATACAAATGATGATTGAAAAGATAGCGACTAGTAATCACATCTTTCACCATCTAAGAATATAGACCACTTAGGTAAAATATAGTCCATGGAATTTGATTGAATCATATGTTCATGCTAATGAATCATCCAATTAGGCATAGGAAATACCTCATACTCATTAATTTATAATTCGGTAAAATATTTAAAATCATGGATGAATTTAAAATATATTTGAACTATTTTCCAACAATTATTATGCTTAAAGAGGCCTTTAATCATCCTTGTCTGTAGGCTAAAATATTAAAATCCATAAAAGATAATGAAGCATCTAGCCATCTCTTTTGTGCTTATTTTCGTAGGTATACCTAGCACTTTGATACTAAGTAAAGGAATTTTAAGAAATGAAGAATTACTTAGTCATTTTCACTTCACAAAGAATCAACTTATAAAATCTATATTCTTTAAAAGATTAGAAATTTTTAATCATTTTGGAAGAAATAAGTACTAAAAAAGATATTTAAAAGCTAAGGTTATATTATATTCCTTCAAATCTATCAAAAATCATGGTAATTATGATAGTTTAAATTTAAGAGATGATAATTCAAATGTTGTTAATTTTAAAATGCTATAATTTTAATTAATTCTTTCTAAAAATATGTTGTTTCAAATAAACTTGATATTATTTCCAATAGTTTTGTGATGAGGGATAAATAATCTAATCATTAACCATCATTTATTTTAGTAAAGATTTAGGATTCATAAAAGCTTTCGAATTTTAGAGTTAATTTCATCCAAACCACAATGAATATTGAACTAAAATTTTATCTACATATAGCCATCTATTCTAGCTTTCTAATGAATTTAGAATTGCTGAAAAACGTTGCAAAATCACTAAGATATGATAGAAAAAATAAATTTTATTAATTATAATTATTCAACTTCCAAGATTAAGAAGTTATGAATGTTGATGAATTTATGAAAGATTAATGAAATGATGATGAAATATTCAAATTCTTTTTGAAATTATGTTGATGATTCCATTATAAAAATTTTCAAAAGATGACTTGCATATATATATGTATAACAATTATGGTAATGTTTACTAAAAATAATACAATATAATCCTAATAACAAAAAAATTAAAAATTAAAATAACTCTACAACTACTCATCAATCCAAAAATTTCCTTTTTTTTGTATTAAAATGAACTTCTATTATATAATAATAATAATAAACTATCATCTTCTACTCTAAAAATCTAACAATTAATTAAAGTATGTTGAAATTTTAGACATTACATCATCATCAATAGAGTAGGATTACTATAATTTACTTTAACTCTTCAAAACATATCAAATTTGGATATTATGCTAGATAATTCAATTACTAGAAAAAGTAGTTTTCTTCTATTAATGCTGAAGGAAGATTACAAATATAATGGAATAATAATTTGACAAAACAACACACTCAACAATATTATAGAGCATGAGGCTTTACAACCACAAAAATGATTGACCTTAATGCAAGGTACCATCAAACCAAATCTCTTCCTAATATATACGACTAAGATCCACACACATAGAGAGCTAAAATGGCTAATATTACACTCATAATTGAACATAGAAATATATACAAATCTTTTGCAATCTCTTTCCCAACTCTCTCATTCATTTCCACATACAAAACTTGCAAACATAACTAATATTTATGAACTACAAGACCAAGACCTTAGCAAAACCTTCCCCATTACCAACTTGGAGGTTATTGACTATTTCTAATGTTGATATTAATGTTCCTAGCTATTCTCCATCTTGGAACTACTATATCAAAACTTTCCATGGCTAAACAAGATGTCTACAAGCTTGATAAGACATCTTACTATTCACCCTGGCTTTTGAACAAGGCGTCTTCTATTATGACAAGACATCTCCTCTAAAGAGAAGACATCTTCTCCAATGGTAAGAGTTATCCCTAGAGATGTCTCTTCAAAATGCAAGATTTCTTCTCTTCTAGATAAGATGTCTCCAAGGCATGTGGAACATCTCCTATCCATAATTAGATCTCTAGCAAGATGTATTCCATGCACATGGGATATCTCCTATGTACGTCTAGCTCTTAGGCAAGACATCTACAAAGGTCTAAGATATTTTCCAAGGTACCTAAAATCTTCATTCTTCTACATGTAGAGACAAACAGGGGTTCAAAAGTGATGTCCCTACACCAAAGGTTCCACCCTTCAAAAAGTGAACTTAGGTAAGTAAGGAAGTAGAAATAGAAGTAATTCCCCACTCAACAAGCTTAATCTCATTAATCCATAAAACATAATCAGTAATTCGATCCTTCCAATGAACTAAGTAATCATGCCTCTTCACTCCACAAGTGCTGAAAGCTTCTCTTCTTTTAAGTACAATTTCCTTACTCTTGTATGAGGGCTTACACTTGTTAATAGCTTTCTTAAACTTTTTGATGCTACATTATAGGATTTTACCATCTACTGATTCATGGTAATGCATAAAATCTATAACATTAAAAATAAAATACATATCCATATCATTGCCTTTATCCTAAAGGGATCCATCTTCTTGACCTTTGATTTTGAGAATTTAATACCTCTCAATCTCTTCTTCTTTAAGTTCACCTAAACAATATCACCAACATTAAAATTTTGCTTTCTCTTACTTTCATTCCTCTTAAGAACTTTATCTTCAACCTTCTTATCAATATTTTCCTTTACTTAAGCATCAAGATCCTTCATCTCTTACACAAAATTAGCACTTAATTGAGCTTCTCCATCAAAGCTCTTAACCTTATCCACCATATTTAGATAGAAATCATTATTAACCTCAAATGAACTTTTCTCAATGACAATATGAAAAACATTATTGTAGGAAACTTTAGCAAGACACAACAAATTCTTCCACCTATTAGGCTATGACTTAGACAAACACTTTAAAATATTCAACAAAGATTTATTAACTACTTTAGCTTGATCATAAAATTATCAATGATATGAATTAGTAAAATTTATCTTTATCCCTAAAATTTTTTAAAGGGATCTTCAAAAAATACTAGTGAAGTTGGAGTCTCTATCATTAATAATATTCAAAGGAATCTAATGTAACTTCACAACGGGTTGGAAAAGCAAATTTTTAACCCGAGATGTATCATTCATCATTTTTCATAGAATGAAGTATGCCATCTTGGATAATCTATCCACCACAATAAAGATAGTGGTGTTTCCACTTTTGATCTTTGGAATCCCACTAATGAAGTCCATTGATATACTTTCCCATGAACCCTTAGAAATTGACAAAGGAATATAATGTTCATGTACTCCTTTACTTTTCTTAAATTTTTGACATGTTAAATAATTCCTTAAAAACTTCAACACTTCATAGATAATTCTTGATAAAAAATAAAGCTTACCCATAATTTCTAATGTCGTATCTCTGCCCATGTAACCTATCATGCCACCATAATTCTTTTTAACCAAAATCTTTTTTGTAGAATCACAATTGGAAATGCAAACTTTTCCTTTATTAAACAATAATTTGTCTTAAATATGATAGTTCCCTTGTTGGTCTATCCTACTCAATAATGGTTCTCGAGGATTCAATGAACTTGCAAAAAAATATGATTCATGTTCATAAAAATCAATAAAATCATTCATATCTTCCATATGAGGCATGCTAAAATTCACCACATGCATCCTAGACAATGCATTAACTAATACATTGGCTTTTTCAGTTTTATGCTTGTGTGTAAACTTGAACTCCTACATTGTGCTACTCACTTCATGTGTTTCACACTCAACTTATTTTGGCAATAGAGAACTTGAAATGCTTTATAGCCAGTCCTCAAAATGAACACCTTGGATAACAAATAATGACTACAATTCTTGATTGCTTAAAGGATAGCATACAATTGCCTCTCATATATGCTATATTTCTACCTTAAGTCATTCAACTTTTCATTCACCTCCATGTAAAAAAGCTTTTGAAATTCCTATATTGCAAACATTAGTTCATTTGTAATATTTTTCTTCAACAAGTCAAAGCTCCTTTAATTTTTATTACCCCATATGAAATCTTAATTCTTCTTAAGCAAAGAAAACATAGGCTATGAAATACCACTAAAGTTTTTTATGAACCTCTTATAAAAACATGCTAAACTAAGAAATGATCTTATCTTCCTAACATTTTTAGGAGTTGGCCAATCTCTAATAGCCCTCACTTTGGTAGCTTCCATCCTAATTTAATTTTCAAAAATCACATGTTCTAAATATGTGATCTCCCTCTTAAAGAAATGACTCTTCTTCATATTTATCACTAAATATTTCTACTTCAAATTAAGACAAAATCTTCTCAAGTGATTTAACTACTTCTCATTAGAGCTATACACTAAAATATCATTAAAGAAGATAATACAATACTTACTAATCAAATTATTGTGAACATTATGCATCAACCTCATGAATGTAGTAGGGCCATTTTTGAGCCCAAATAGCATCATCAACCACTCAAAAAATCCATCTAGTATCTTGAAATTTATCTTCCATTCATTACTAGGCTAAATTTGAAATTGACGGTATCAACTATTAAATAAATTTTGCTAAAAATATTTAGATTAGTAAGAACATCATGAAGAAAATATATTCTTGGAATAAGAAACCTATCTCATTGTTATCCTCTACATAATCTAGAATCACTACAGATTCTCCATTCATCTATGTTATTCTTTCACACAAGCACTACTAGAACTACATAAGGATAAATAATCTTTCTCATGAAGCCATTCACAAGTAACTCCTCTACTTGTCTTTGCAATTTTACCCACTAATTTTTTGCCATCTAGTATGCCCTCTTATTTTGAATGGTAACACAAGAAACAAAATCAATTTAATGGCAAATATTTCTCATTAGTGCAAGTCATTGAATTCCTCCTTGAACACTTTAGAAAATTACTCCTTCAAGCCTAGTACAACTATTGGAAGTTCGACCTATACAAGATCATGGTTATAAGTAATAGTTGTTATAAAAAAATCAAAATTAGCCTCATTATGTTTCTTAATATGTCCCTTCTCCCCAATAAGAATTAATAAAATATTAAGTAAGCTTTTTTGCCTCACTTGTTTAGCTATCGTAGGAGTTAACTCATTGATTTCATCTGGTCTTGATACACTCTATACATTTCTTGCTTCATCAAATTGAGTACCATTTTTGAAATTCCAAGTCCTTTCAAGAATTACATTAGTACAATTAATTTTTATTACATCGTAGTTGATAACATCATGATAACTCCCAATTTTAAACTTCAAGACACATTGCTCTCTAACCTCTTAAAAGAAACCTCTTTATAACCAATGTAACTTGTAGGATCTAGGATGAGGATTTGTTACTAAATCTAATCTATCAATAACCTAGCAAAAATAATATTTTCATAGGCTTCTCCATCAATTAAAATATGAATCCATTCCCCACTAAGTAAGCATCTAGTAGCAATCTCAAATAATAATTTTCTTGATGATTTATCTTCCCTATTCAGATGTCCTACAAATGCATAAGAATTCAATTCAAAAACCTATTCAATTTTGGGAGCATTAGGATTATCTTTGAAGATCTTACCTTGATGTCTCTTATACTTTCATAATTTGTGCATTATTTCCATTATCTACCTTGTGATGTGAACATTTCCATTACTTATGTTACCATGCTTCATATTTGAAGAATTGAATCTTGGATGAATTGCTACCTTAACCCTTATCTTCTTTTTCTTTCTTCTTCTTAGCCACATCCTTCTCTTGCTTCTTGTCATGGATAGTATCCTTATCTTTATATTTTGACCTGAATCCCTTTGATGATTTGGATCCCTTATCCTTATTCTTTGAAGCCTATTTTCTTCTACTCCCAAATCCACTAAGTTTCTTCTCTATTTTGAGTGCCAAATCATAAGCCTCATTAAGAGTTTGTAACTCATAGAATGAAAAATCCTACTGATACAGCATCTTAAGGCCTTCAAGAAAGATTGATGCTTGTTCATATTTCTTTCAATTAATCTTATTTTAATGGAATAGTTCACAAAATTCAATGTAAAATTCCTTAACATATTTGTCTTATTTTTAAAGAAATTTAAGCTTCATGATTGTCTCTTATCTTTACTAAGATTATTTAAATCTTTATCTTAACCTATATTTCATCAAGGACCAATCCCTAATAGGTTGACCATTTTTCCTCTCATAACTTTGGGACTCTCTATCCCACTAAGTTGAAGTTATACATTTTAATTTAGATTCAGAAATTGGTATCCTTAATTTATTTGGTATCTATTCTAATTTAAAATTATTATCAAGTACCTTTAGCCAACTTGCAAAAGCATTGGTTCCATGTATAGTATTAAAAATCTTCAATTTCACATACAAGAGTCTTGCAAGATTTCTGAATGCTTTAGCAAGTCTTACTTCATCTTCATCATCAAGCTTATCATGAGAAGAAGTAAATGTCTATGATTAAGTTCTAACATGAGAATTTATATTTCCCTCCCATGTAATCCTAGTGTAACATCCTATTCCTAGATTCTATGGCAAACATTAAATATATGTTACATTTGACATTAGGTGTAAAGGAGATATGTGACAAAAGTCAAATATGCTTAAAATTTAACATTATGCATAAAGGAGATAATATGAGAAATGCATCTGGATAAAGAAAATAATTCTTTATTAATGTGTAATAATATATCTAGGTCATGCTCTAAGTATTTCTTAGGATTATCTTCCTTCCTCATCTATCCCTTAAAGTCTATCTAACAATGCCACTATGGTTGGCCAATTCTCTTCTTATACTGCTTCACCTAGTACCTATTACTTTCCTTTATTGGCTCAACAACTCCATACTAATATGACCTCTAATGTCTAGTTATAAATACCTTAGGTAAAATCCCCAAATATCACCTCGAGAGACATACCTGTTATTACCACACATCCTTTTGAGTGTTAGTACAACTTTTCCTTTCAAGTCTTCTTATGATAATTACAACATTAGGGATGAAGATATGTCATCTTCATTATGAGTATCACCATTCAAAAATGGGGATATGATAATCTATCCTCCTTAGGTTTTTTTTATTCTCAAATCAGTCCATGTTCACTATCTTTCTCTAGCTCCAATGCTTCTTTCCATGCCCTAATGCTTCTATACTTTGATTTTCCTTTTTGATTTAAGGTTGAATATTTTAATAATCATGTCTTACTCTTCAAATAAATATAATTAACAAGAATATATATATAATAATTAAATCTTATTTTATTAATACTTATCTTCATTTTCTAAGATAATGATAAGAGATGAATTAAAGGTCTACCAACCAGCAATTACCAATCCTAACCTGGGTGACAAAAAGCGCAACTTATATCTAGTTCTCCAAGTTTCCAAATTTTATTACCCTAGATGTTTTAATTATCTAATTAAAATATAAATTAAGCAAAGAATGAAATTATGAAGGTTGTAATGAAATGTAAAGTTAAGATACTCCCTGATCTTAATCAACCTTAGGAATTAATGAAAGTAATTAAATTATGCAATAAGGAGTATATGATTGGATGGTTGTGTTTGGAAAGGTAGAGCTTGATATTACTTTTTATTAACTTCTTCTTTATAAATTAACTCTATTAACTTCATAACTGGGAAGAATCATGAACCATACCAGATATAGTCTAAGGTCTTGTTAAAGATTGATATTGATCCATCTTCATTAGTCATAGCAGTATAATTGATGAATTATAATTCTTGATAAGTACCATCTATCAACATTATCTATTCTTGAATATTGATATTTTATTTATTGATTAAAGAATCAAAGTAAGTAAAATATGCACTGGCCAATGAATTTGCATCTTGAATTAATGGAAACATCTTCTTAAAATTAAGTTCATCTTCCAAGGGTCCTTTTCATACATTCATATTTTAATTAATAAACACCATTTTCAAATTTCTCATTAAAGTCTTCAAAAAGAATGAATGACACTAGATTGATATTATTATCAGTTAGGAATATCTAATTCTTCAAACATTCTTCTATATAGTTAATCAAGTATACAACTTGACAAATTCTAACATCTAAACATGTTGATTTGACAATTAAATATGTGTTTATCATACATATACATCTTCTTGATAACTCAAATTTAATATCAATGCCAAGGCTATATGCCTTCTCCAAAATCTTGACCATTCATTCTTATACATGATTTGAAATTTTGAAATTTTAAAGATCATATCTTTTAATTTCCATTGGAATATTTGCACCCTTTCAAACTTTGCATATTTTTATGTTTCAAATTTCATTCTTGTTCTTGAATTCTCTCCTACGTTATTTCTCTTCATGGGTATCATACATCTTGTTGGAATAAGATTAGGATTCTCAATGATGTTACTACTACATTATTTGGTCATTAGCTAAATGGATATAAATCTTCATGACCATTCTAGTTCATCCACTAATGCTTCAACTAATTTAGAATTAGTAATAACTAGCTATATTACCTAGACTCTCAATGACCCTTCTACTCCCTGTAAGATACTAACTATGATAGTATAACTAATAATATACTAGAGGTTATTCATCTAAGACTAGCTATCTACATAGGCTAAGTGTCTAATCTAAAGGCTCAAAATGGCCCAAGAGGTTAGATCTCTTAATCCAAACAATTAAATTATTAGGCATGGTTAGTTATCTAAGTTATGGCCTCTTAAGGCATGATATAACATATCACTTAATTTTTGGATACTTAGATCATCAATATAACCTCACCATTGAGTTCAAAAGATTGGAAATTGTTAGAAATTGTTATTCATATATTAGAAACAAGCAGTGTATGCCCAAAGTATGCTAAAATGAGTCTCTAAGGATCTTAAGGTATCATTTTGGGCAAAGAGTAAAAATTAATCTTTAAAGCTCTGTGGGGCTAACCTAACTTCACCATTACCTCTAAAAGATTGAAATCTATAGTAAATGACTCTTCATTCATCTAAAAAAGCTTCTAGAATCAAGAGTTATAACTTTCAAAGTCCAAAACTTTGGGCACAAAACACAAAACTTCTCAAGAGGTCACCCATCTCAATACTACTACAAGAAAAACATGCTTAATTATATATTTTTTATCTCCCTTACTATGAAAATGTAAATTTGACTTATTTATCAAATTTTACCACTTTTTGTTATTTAAACATGTCAATCCTAGACATCCATTTCAAATTTTCTAATGATTTTTAAAAACTTCTTAAAAAATGTTTGACAAGTAATAGTAATTTTTTAGTTTCCACAACTATCAAAAAAGGAAAAAAAATTTAGTACCACCAATGTTCAGCAACTATCAAGGGAGGAAATTTTTTTAAGTGCCAACAATGTATGTAGGTTGCTAGAGAAGGCATGTTTTCTAGGTGTTGAAAATATCCATAGTTGCTTGAGGAGGTAGGTTTTCACAACATCAATGGTGTCCATGGTCTACAAAAGAGGTACATTTTCATAGCATTAGTGGCTAGTGAGGGAGGTAGGTTTTCTCAACACTAGTGGTGTCTGTGAGCACCAAAGGAGGTAGGTTTTCATAGCACTAATGGTTTCTAGAGAATGCAAGTTTTCTTGGCACTGATAATGTCTAGAATCACCAAAGGATGTAAGTTTTCATGTTGCCAATGGCAAGTGATAGCTATGATGAGCAAAGAATGATGACAAGGCAATGGAGGGAAATCCATGATAATGGTTTATGACATCAATTACATGCTATAGTTTATGCCATCATCAATTAAGGGCTCAATCACATGTTATGGTTTTTGGATCATAGCATGACTAATATTTATAGCACTCAAATGGCTATGATCCATATTATTTATTACATGCATTATTTTTTTACTATGGCAGGGCTTTTAATTTTAATTGACATTGCACTCACATGAACTCTCACAACTCTGTGCATAGTTGTAGCTAGCTAGAAACCATGTGTAACTAACATTAATTGTCAAATACCATACCTTTGCAAAAGAAATAATGATAAATTATGTGATAGTTTGCATAGCTTGGCTAATCAATTGGCCATGGTCAACCATAGCAACCAAAAACCATGACATGTGACTAAGCCTTCATGCATTTCTCATTCTATAAATGAAGATGTCATGTCATTTGATATCACTTTGTTTGATATTACATTGTAGGCATGACTTGTACCAATTTTCAAGCAATGTGTAGGGGGTTGTAGTAAGGGTTCATTACATGGCTACATGGCCCTATATGGGGTTGCATGGTCCCTTGCAAAGCCTTATAATTAAAATTATTATTTTAAAAAAATATTTTTTAATATTATTTTATTTTAATATTATTTTACTTATATATATATATATTATAAAAAACAACTTTGTTTCTATTATGCACCAGTAAGATTGACAAGGAATCTAGTGGAAGCATATTTAAGAGTTGGATTTAACAACTCAAAATTCACAAGTTTGATTTCAAGCCCCAATTTTGAGATTAAGTTTTTTTTCATATAACTTTTTATTATTATTTTATTCCACCTACCTAGTGGTTAACATGGTGATTTGGCAAATGATGGATAAAGTTCAATTTAGCTAAGAGAAGGTTTGAGGTTTGATTTCCAATCCTAAAATTTTGATTTTTATAATCTTACTTATTTCATTTATTTATTTTATTATTTGAACATGCATAATTAGAAATTTTAAATAGTGATATATCTCAAAACATAAATCTGATTGGGACAAAATTTCTACCATTAGAATCATCTCGATAGGTACTACATGTTGGGCATAGTCTTAGGGTCCAAAAACTAAGTTGGATTTTTATAATTTAAAAAAATACCTTATTTTCCCAGATTTACATTGCTAGCTTGATGTATTTGCAACATGTAAATTATTAGATAACTTAGGATTTGATTGTAAATGATATACCAATCCTTGGACATGAATTTAATACTTCTTCCCTATAATTTGTTAAGTATGATGTAGGCCTATTCTCCTTGATCATGGTTATATCCTAGCAAGATACTAAGTGGAGGGTTAGCAAAGTGAGACATTACAACATTAACTTTAGAGTATTGGTTTCCCTATGAGTCTTATGATAATAACCCTTATCAGTTTAGTAGGAATGAAATAATTCTTATGACTAGGTTGAATCCCTTAAACTTACTAATACCTATATATTGGGTAAGATGAGTATTGCTAAGTCATAGGAGTAAGGTGTTTATAAATAATAAGTTCTAAATAAGACAAGGTTGAATTAGGCTATGGTTACTAGCCTTAGGAAGAACTTAAAATAACCTTAGTCTATTACCATTTTTAACATTACTATAAGATGGGTAAGAGTTTCTTTAACTAATGTATGCTTGTCTTACTCATATCTCTTATAGTTGATTAATCGTAGTCAGATGTAATTATATCTTTCCTAGTAGATGATATCCATGAAATAATTTTCATAGTTGATGGAATCCATCTTCGACATGATACATGTTTGTGATTCTCTTGTAGATGTGTGGTCCTAATTCATTTTCCTATGAAAATTATTAAAAGTTATTTTCTGACTTACATAAATTATCTCAAATATGAGGTGCATCTAGTTGTGATTCACAAATCTTCCCTCATGGATCCATGGTTCATCATCATATTGTGATCGATTCTTAATTCTAATTGGCTATTTTTTCATGATTTTCTCCAATACCAAATATGACATCCCATTCTTGGATGTTGTGGCAAATGTCATATATAAATTACATTGAACATTACACATGAAGGAAATATGTGGAAAATGTCAAATATGCTTAACATTTGACATTATACAAAAATAAGGTAATAGATAAAATTTAGAAGGAAAAAGAAAAAAATGCTTTATTAATGTGAAATAATATGTCTGGGTCATGCTATGAGTATTCCTTGAGGTTATCTTACTTTGTCATCTATTACTTGGAGGCTATCCAACATAGCCACCATGATTAGGCGTACCCTTGGCCAAAAGAAATGATTAGTTTTCTTCTTGTCCTACTTCACCTAGCACCTATTAGTCACCTTTCCAAACTCCACAACTCCATGCTAATACAACTCTAATGCTTGGATATTGATATCTTAGGTCATACCTCCAAAGGCCACCTCAAGAGATGTCCCTATTATTACAACATACCATTTCGAATCTTATTATAACTTTCTCTTTCGAGTCTTATTATAGTCATCATAACATTATTCATGAACAAAAATTATCTTCGTTATGCAGTGGAAGCATTCAAGAATGGGGATGTGATACATAGGCCAATGGATTCTCATACTTTCATAGCTAAAATGTTTTTTCCTCTCATCTGCTTCTCCTCTACCAAGTTGAGAAACTTCTTCATTACTATCTAAGTAAGAATCCTCATCATCACCACTAGTTTGAATATGACTAGGACTTACACTCCTATCTACCTTGGTATAATCTCATCGAATTGTTTACCATTAGCTAAAATGTAGATTTCATGATTTTCATATCTTTGTTCAAGGTTTGAACATTTTTCTTGTTACGATCCATCTAAAATAGGCACAAAAAATCTACATAAAAATTTCAAACAATATTAAACCTAATTCTTCAATACTAATTCTTGGAAAAGGATCACTCAAATTTACTTTAACCCTTTCATACATACTAAATCTAGATACTATGCTAGATAATTCAATTGCTAGAAAACTAGCTATCTTATGTTAATGATAAAATAAGATTACAAATATAGTGGAATCACAATCCCACAAAACAAAAATACTTATATACTCAATACTATTATAGAACTTGAGGCTCTACAACCATGCACACGATCAACCTTAATGCATACCATAATCAAACTAGATATCTTCCTCGCACATAGGATTGAGATTCATACACATACATAGAGCTAAAATGGCCAATATCACACACATAATTGACCATAGAGATGCACATAACTCTTATGCAATCTCTCTTCCAACTCTTTCATGAATTTCAACATATAAAATATGCAAACATAATCAATATTTATGAATTACAAGATCAAGACCTTAGGGAAACCTTTCCCATCATCAACTTGGAGATTCCTAGCTATTTTTAATCTTAATCTTAATGTTCTCAACTATTTCTCATTTTTAAGCACCAAATTAGAACTTTCCATTGCTAAATGAGATGTCTATAAGGTTGACAAGATATCTCACTATCAACCATGGCTTTCAAAAAAGATGTCTCTTGTCATGACAATATATCTTCTAGAGATAATACATCATCTCTAATGTCAAGATTTCTTCCTAGAGACATCTCTTCATAATGTAAGATATCTCCTCTTATACACAAGACATATTCCAATCATGTGGTGTCTCCTATCCATAGCTAGCTCTCTAGCAAGATGTCTTCTAGGCATATGTAACATTTCTATGCATGTCTAGCTCTTAGGCAAGATATCTACAAAGGTTTAATATATCTTTCAAGCTACTTGAAACCTTCATTATTCTACCTATAGGAATGAAAATGGTTTAAAAGAGGGATCCCTACTCCATCTAACCGCATATGATACTAATATAAAAATCTTTCTATACTAATTTTTTTCATGTTTAAACTTGGTTGATCCATCAATTAAAGTCACTATAATTTATTTAGAATTTAAAATAAAGCTTATTCTAATTGGATAGTTAAAAAATTTTAAATACTATATTTTAAAGTATAAAATTTTTAAATCCTAAAGAAAACATTTCATTGGTCATATTTCAAATATGATTTTAACTTTGAATAAGCATGTCGTATCCTAGTATTTAGATTTTACTTCTAATCATGCTTTTCATCACACCATCACACTATGATCACTATTAAATCCTCTACTAAGCTTATTTCTTGTTTTGGTCATTGCCTCATTATTGTTGCATCTATTCATAGTGCATATATTTGTATGCCTTGGCAATAATTATGCCTACTCTTGCCACACTTATTGCATGCACTAGCTACCATTGCACTTGCTCCTACTATGAACCCTAGCTATCATTATGCCTACTCTTGCTATATCTACTACCACCTTGTATCTTTCTCTTGATCTTGTTATTGTCATTCATGCATCTGCCACAACAACGTTTGCTATGTCTATTATTATTACTATAGATATCCGCCATATTCACCATTCGTACCATGACCACTATAGATGTCATGTCTTTTGTGGTCATCATAGCTTCATATCACCTTTGCTTCTATGAAGGCTAGGTATTCCATACACCCACTATAATAGATGTTCATTAAAATGTTTTGTGGAAATGTATTAAGTATAGATGTGTAGTATTCAAGATTATTTATTGTTCATCTATTGTTGAAAAAAAACTAATTGAATAATTTGTCTCATATGATAAATTTATGTAAGGAAACCATACATTGGTTTAAATTTCAAATAAAATAAAAATATCAATTAGATCATACATTGAGTCTACTTTGTTAAACTCATTCCAAAAATTATCTTACTCAAACTCTCTACTCATATGATGACCAACAAATGAGTCTATCTTAATTAGCAACCATAAAAATACCATAATTACTTATTAAACATCACTGTATAATGAAAACCTTTACTCTAGAATAAGCATTAAGATAAGACAAAATGGTATATGTTAACCACTATATGAGATACATTACCATATGTCCCTTCCATAACCTAGGCATCATATGATGAATATGTTATGATCTCTTACAAATATTGTAACCTTTGGTAGGAATTTTTAATAAATAACATTACTATAACTAATTCATCACCATAAACATGAAATAGATGTTTTATGAATAGGATTCTTATAGAAATATGACAAAAGTATAGGTTATGAGTCATACAGTAATCATGCAATGAGTATATCATGAACAATGGTGTTTAGTCACAATGTAGAGGATCATCACACTACCCAGAATCTATGATATGTCAACTACACTATCATAAAAATCATCTTACTTGATGTCTCTAATCATAACATGACCATGCAATAATCCTATCTTGGTAAAAAACCATGAAAATGACATAATTACTCATAAAAAATTGCTCAATGATGAAAAAAATGTTGTGGAATAAGCATTAAAAATGAGAAAAATGTCACATATTGACTATTGTATGAGAAAATCATCAAATTATCCTTTAGTAAATTAGGCATCATATGATGACTATACCACTAGATTATATATATATATATATATATATATATATATTGGCAAAGATGATTTTTAAAAAAATGATGTTATCCAAGCCCGACTACTGGACAAAGTAACAAGATAACTAAAAATGAAATCATTCATCCCTCCTCTGTTTCTCTACCACTTACCCAATTTAGTTTTACCCTCTCAATCAAGTTTTCTCCTTCTTTGTTTGTTCATTGCATTTCTGATAAATAAATCTCTTGCATAAATAATGCTAAAAATGCCATGAACAAACAAAGAAAGAGAAAACTTGACCGAGAGGGTAAAACTAAATTGGATCAGTGGTAGAGAAATAGAGAAGGGATGAGTGATTCTATTTTTAGTTATCTTGTTACCTCGTCCAATAGTCGGGCTTGGTTAACATCATTTTTTAAAAATTAGCTCATATATATATATATATATATAAGTGGAGTGGTTTCATGGGCTATGAGTAAAATTTAATTATTTTTTATTTTTTAAGTTATCATCACTATTTTCATTCCAAATAATATTACGGGTAAACATAAATTTGTTAAAATAAAATTTTATATATTTTGTATATATTGATGAAGGAGTACATTGCACAATTATTGCAACAAACATTATAGAGCTATATAATAGGATTGAGAAAAAGGGAGAAATATAATGATAAGTGTAAACATAATATGCCTAATCTTCCAATTGAGCAAAACGAACTTCCTGTGCAATTCTACTTTGGAGATGTTTAGTATCTAAAATATTTCTGTATCTTTGCACATAGAAAGAAGGATGAATCTTTAAAGAATCAATGGTCTTGACTCTAGATAATGCAACAAACATTAGACCCGTAAGTTCTCTTGTGTAGTAGTTTCACAGGCTATGAGTAGAATTTAATTATTTTTTTTTATTTTTGAAGTTAGCATCACTATTTGCATTCCAAATAATATATACTAGTAAACATAAATTGGTTAAAATAAAAGTTTATATATTTTTTATATGTTGATGAAGGACTACATTGCACAATTATTGTAACAAACATTATAGGGCTACATAATAGAATTGATCAAAAGGCAAAATACAATGATAAGTGTGAATTTAATATACCTAATCCTCCAATTGCGAAAAATGAACTTTCTATGAAATTCTACTTGGAGATGCTTAGCATTTGATATTTTGCTATATCTTTGCACATGTAAAGCAGGATGAATCTTTAAAGAATCAATGGTCTTGACTCTAGATAATGCAACAAACATTAGACCCGTAAGTTCTCTTGTGGAGAGGTTTCATGGGCTATGAGTAGAATTTAATTATTTTTTTATTTTTCAAGTTATCATCACTATTTGCATTCCAAATAATATATACTAGTAAACATAAATTGGTTAAAATAAAATTTTATATATTTTGTATATGTTGATGAAGGACTAAATTGCACAATTATTGCAACAACCATTATAGAGTTGTATAATAGGATTGAGAAAAAGGTAAAATAATATAATGACTATGAACTCAATATGCCTAATTATCCAACTGAGCAAAACAAACTTCTTGTCAATTCTACTTTGGTGATGATGGTTACAGTTAGACCCATAACTTCTCTTGAACCAATGTAAATAGTAGCCTTATCTAGTGTCATTCCTTGAGATTTATGAATAGTTATGGTCCATGCCAATTGTAATGGTGACTAATGAGATGCTCCTTGGACCATAGGTACAATTGGCACATAATGAGGATTACCATTATCAAAGGCACATCCGATGTAGAAGTCATAATCAACAATAATGTATAATGGTAATGCAGGTGGCTATTTACCTTAAGGATACATAATACTATGAATCATGGTAAGTGCACCATTCACCAATCCTACTTTAGGCTAAAGGATAAATATAAGAATTACCCTTGCACCTTCACATATAATTAAATATTGCATTACTTGTTGCAGTAGATAGTTGTTGCACTACTTGTTGCACTAGATGGTTGTTGTTGCTGATCTTGAAGAAAGTGTTCTTCACCTCCTCTATTGGGACTAATAGTAGCAGAATCTATGTTTCTAAAAATGCTTGAATTCCAATATTGCACCTCTTAATCTTGTAACACAATGCCTAAGTTCAATATCTTTAAATACTACATCACACTATAACCGTCATCACCTTAACCATTGTCATGATTGTAACCGTCACTGTAACCATAATCGTCATCATTTATAATAATAGTAAATATTCATTATTACTGTAATTGTAACATCACCATTTATAATAATAATAAATATTTAATATTACCCACCATTTATAATAATAAATATTCATTATTACCCACATTGGGCCCTACACATAAGGGAATACGAAGAGATGAATGGGGAGCCCAATGGTTGGGTAGTATCAATTGAATAGAGATTCAGCTCCCCTATATTGACTCTTTGGCTTCCTTACATGTGGTGCATGCATGTGAGGAAATACAAAGAGACAAATGGGAAGCTCCGGGGTTAGGGGACATTAATCGAGTAGAGATTCAACTCCCTTACACTGATTCTTTAGCTCTCATGCATGTGGCACATGAGGGTGAGGGAATATGAAGAGATCAAACAAAATTGGCACTACAACATATATTTGTAATGCATATTAATTAGTGGAGATATAAAAAATCATGTTAAAAATGCATAAATAAAGTTATTATTATATCATAGGCTTTTTTATATTGACATTATTGCTACAATGGATAAGATATGAATGATGCTAATACCTCATTCATAATTATTATATTATAATTATTGTAGAATCCAATAAATGTTATGAGATTATTATAATTAGAGAAATAATCCATAATTATAATCATAGATATTATGAATTATAAGATTCATTTGAATGGTGAACATTTCATAATAAATAAAGCCAAGATATGATGAAATATTACTCATAATCCATAATTTTAGAGATATTATTTATTCATTCATAATGCTAACCCATAATGATTATATCTTGGTTAGCATTATCCATAAGATATATATAATGAAATGATTATAAATAACCGACTTTATTTATGATGGAATTTTTATAAATATTATATATAATCATTTATGTTTATGATTATAAATATATTATTATATATAACCGAGATTATGAATAACCGAGATAAATATAATCATTGGATCTACTGCAATGACTCTTTGGCTAGGGAAGATTTATAAATAATTGGTTATTTATGATTATGGCAAGACATGTGCATCAGCAGAGAGCTCATCGCCATTTTCCTCAGCATTAGCTAGGATCATCACAATATGATCTTGTCGGAGATCTTCCTAGGGTCTAGGTTTCTAGAGCTGCAGAAGTTCTCATTTTTAAAATTTACCAAGTTAACAACCATATGATCCATTAGATTTCATCAATTAAAGAATATGTACATAAAGAAAAGGCCTCATTGCATATAAGAAGGTAAGAAGAAATTATCAAATTTGAACTCTTTAAGTCGTCCCAATAAGCAGAAAAAATTGTTAAAATTATGACCAAAGTCTAGCCAACATCTCAAATTGGCTAATAATTTTCATGTGCTAGAAAAAATGTTAACACTTTGCATTTTATTAAAATTCATATTGCAAACAAAAAAGTAGTCACAATTGTAATAACTAAATTCATCTACTCCATGGTAACTACTGAATTTCAAAGCATAGCCATAGAAATGATAAAACCTACACAAAATATACAATGAGATAAAGAGAAAATGAACTTACAAATGTTCCTTTACATTGAAAAAGGGTGTAGCAATAGAAGATTACTCAAGATAGTAGCAGAAAATTACAATTCAAGAATTCCTTACCACTCTAGAAAGCATTGAAAAAAGAACAAAACCAAACTTTGGAATGTTTTTGCATTAGGAATGCAAATGTATAGGAAGGCATGCCAAGTACTGATAAAAAAAGATCTCATCTTGAAGTGAAACTATGAAAATTACACAAAATCATCAAAATGTAATGTTCAACACTTTACAATTCACTATAAAAATTTTAACAAAACACACATAAAACGATTGGCAAAAAGTTTGTTTCTAGAAAGAGATTCCAATAACCAAAGGCTATTGTTGACACAGAAACTTTAGAAAACCCTTTCCATCAGGCTGCAACTTCAAATATAGCCATTACTATCTTTCCTCAAATGCCTCTAGCTCTACCCCTCATCCTACCCCTACCTACAAAATTTTATGCTTAAAACATACATTCAAACAAAGCTACTCAAGGAACATATTGGCCTAATTCATATATAAATTTTATCCAAAAAAAAGAAACCTAAATTAAGGGATCTTTTAGCTATTATAACAAAAATTATATTATGATTGTCAATGATGCATGCATGTTGTGGCCCTTGGTGTTAAGCAAGGATGCAGCAAGGGCCGACTAGCCTACTACCTTATTACTACCTTTGTTAAAGAAGTGCATACCAATGAGCTTGTTATTGTAGCTGAAGCATGGGCCACCATCATATGTGCCTTTCTAGCACTCTGGTAGAGCTCTGAAGCTAGATTCATCGAAGTTGATTCACTTGGGCCAAGTGGCTTGCAGCAGTAGTTGCAGATAGAGATAGAGACAAAATGGAAATGGAATTCTCATTTCCATTCCCATTCCCATTTTGCATTTGTTTTTTTATTTTGGCCTTTTTATGTGTGTATCGGGAATATGAAAAGCTATGGCTCTTTGGTTCACATTCTGCGTAACAGGAATACTAAAAGGTGTGGCTCTTCGGTTCATGTTTTTTCCCATTTCATGGGATCTTACATGGTGCATGACGTGGAGGATGACAAATGTACTTGCCCCTCCCCCCTATCTTGTGAGATGAGTTGGCCTCTCAAACAAAATGATACCTTTCAAATGCTATAACCTTTTATAGGAATCTATCATATGACACACATACTATGATTGAGGCCTTCTCACAAATTTGAAATAGATATTATTGTCTTGTAGAAATACAAGAAAATTATAGAGTACAATTTATACAACAGCTAAGTAACAAGTCTATTCTAAAAAATGATGTTTATCCATAGTGTAGGAGATTACCACGCTATTATATGTTGACCATACTATAACTATATTGTAAGAATATTGCTATAATAGCGATGCAATATTCTATTGAGCATTAGCAGAGAATATTATTGGTCTATCTATAAATTATTTGTAGAAGCCTTTATTCATCAATTATGCTATGAATCAAAAGTGAAAGAAGAAATCATTTGTACATAATTAGGTATTATGAAAACAATAATATATATAGAAGCTTTTATGAAGACTTCATTTGACAACTATACTATGACTACAATATTTTGGTGGAAGAGTGTTGTTGGAACCTAAACTAGTTGTAATATCAACAAACCCCAAGATATATAGCACAAATAGAACTTTATAACTTGCATTTTCCACCAAAATCAAACCAAAGACTTGAAAATTTCAAATCAAGACTCATACCACTAGGCTAACAACTCGTTGTTACTATGACTATGATATTAATTTAGGAATCATAAATCACCATGTTGAAATATACCTAAGTAATAAGATGTAAGGATGTAGCTATTAAAATGTAGAAATAATATAAGGTAACTCCTTTTACCATACCTTGAAAATAATAGCATTCATATCAATTCTTAATGAAAATCATCAAATGTTAACCATGCAATGGCTAAACCTTGATATTTGTAATCACACCAACAACTATATTAGAACCTACTATAATATGATATAGAGATTTAGTTTTGAAGGTTGAGGTATTATGCTTGTGACCATTTAGAAAGACTTATTACATTAATCATGCAATGACTAGAATATGAATTTAGAAGGCATACACCACCACTCTATTAGAATATTTCATATTCTTATATATAGATCCTTGTATGAAAGCTTCCTCTAAAAAATGCACTATGATCTCATTGTACCATAACTAAAAGTAGTTCAAGACTATTGAGAAAGTTTATTGCAACTTCTTAATAGACTTCAAATGATGATCATACTATGAAAATCACCTATTTGATAAAACTAGAATCTATAATATAATTCATATTTTGACTAGTTTTTTATACAACTATATCTTACCTCATGTGATGATGGCTATATGAACTAGTATTTGTAATTGGTATAGGATAATGACACTTTAAGTTACATCAAGAAGCAAGATCTAAATGTTTCTTGACATATTGAGGTGTAACAAATGGTATGTTGATGTCCAAGCATACTAAGAAAAATTTCAGAACCTCTACCTACTAACAAGGAAATCTATGTGTATGATTGTATTGACATAATTGTTTTCTATGGAGAGAAAACATCAAAGCATATAGTAGAGATCTAACTTAAGATTATGAAGAGATCAACTTCATTAAAAATGCAAGAGGATTTGATAATTCTAAATCTATTTGTTATCAACTTCATTAGGGAGAAAGCTGTTGCTACAAAATATAGTTTGACATTTTTAATTGTCAATAAGATAACAAAGAACATTGTAGTATATATATAAATTGAATTTTATCTAGTTGACAACATGAGAAAACTAGCTTAGTTATGATACCTTTGAGGAATAAGGCTAGGTAGACATACTAAGAGTGTAATTATAAAAAGCTAATACTAGATGTTAGGAAGATAGTTGCTTAACTTATTCCATTGACTAAAAAATATACTATTAAACCAATAGTAGATATGGAGAAGAAAATGAAAAAGAGAAAAAGATGACAAAAATTTCTAATAAGATATATACTCTCACAATAATGTTCAACTAATACATTATTTCATTTGAAAATGAGTTGGTTAAGATCAACATAAAAATATATATTTTCACTCCAGATAAACTTAGCATAAACTCTCTAAATCAATCATATGTTAAAAATCTTGTGGACAAATTCGCTTGAAATATGAAAACAATATTAAAAGATGTATTCTAATGTCAATGAAAATTATCACGTCTAAGCCCCTTCTATAAAAACCTTCTTTGAGATTCATGATGAAAACTTTAGATTAAAAATTCTTAATGAACAACACATAATTCAAGTTGTAAAAATGTTGATGCAAAAAAAAGATAATAGTCCTCTTGTCTATCAATGCTTTGCAGAAAAGTAATGTTTGATAAAAATGGGTAAATACATTTGTTATCAAATTTTATAACAATAAAAATGTTACCTTATGATGTAGGTAAGTAATAATTCTATCACTTAATACACCGATAAATATTATCACAAAAATCTTCAAAGATAGTAATAATAGTCAAAAGTTCTACTACAAGCCATGCTACATTGAAGAAGTTCAACATGTGAAAAAATACTATTATCAAATCAAATTATGTTATGTACTATCAGAAAGCATGTCAACAATAATATCATAAGGGAAAATAATGGTTTAACACATATTTTTGAGTAAGAACTATGTAATTAATTTATTTATTTTACTTTTCATAGAATACTTATTATGATCATAATACAAAAATTTAATCATTTATAGCTATACAAAAAGTGCATGACAAGAACATAAGCTCTTTTTGCAAATGTCTAATGATTGATATAATCTTTGAAATGAGGATTTTAAAATGTTTTGAATTAGAAAAACTGAAAATATACCTCCATTAAGCTTTGAAAGAAATATTTTGATTTGATTAAGGTTTAGACATTAACTAATATATCAACTATTATATAATTACAAAAGAATGGTAAGAAGGCTATAGGAAATAATAAGGATAAGGATAAGGTTGATGAATTTCTATGAAGATATTCGTTTTTGAGGTATGACATTACATATTAGTTGTCAACATTGAAGGTAAGAGAAAAAATTGTCAATTTAATTTCAATGTATGAAAAAACTGAACAAGAAAATATATGATATGTTCTTCATTTTTTATTTTTCAAAAAAGGTAATCAATGATGTTCTACCACTATAGTTAGTTAATTTATCATAATTGATTGTTTTGAGTAGACACTGAGAAATGAGTGTAGTTGACATAGAAGAGTTAGCTGCAATGGAATTAGAGCTTTTCCTACATGAGGCTAGCAAAATAAAGATCAATAAGCATTCCCAACATTCAAGTTGAATTTTCATGTCCATTTAAATGAATAAAAATTAATTATTTTGTTGAAACAATGGAGAAAATATATAGAAAATGTCAATAAAGAAGTTACATAGGTCAAGGAATCTATAGTGATGGATATTAATAGGTCAAAATTAGTATCAAAGATACATAGGTAATATGATATTTGAATATATTAGTCACTATTTTTATTTATCATATTATGTGTATATATTCAAATATTATATTGTAAAACAAGAGGACAAACTAGATACTCAGGAAAGATCCATTATAAAAATTAAAATAAAGGTCAAGAAATTAGGTGGAAAATAGTCAATGAAGAAGGTACAAATCACTTATAATTTTTTCATAATTATATTCCTCATATGTCTATAAATAATTGAAAGCATATTATATTATTCTTATATTACTATTTTTTGGTTTTTAGCTTTGATGCCATATAGGAATTCCTAGGCCTTTTTTGTTGGTTGGAAATGGGGTTGGGATTCTCTCCTCCTAAATCTAACATATAATCCTTCTAATGGTTTGGCTCTTCGTTAACTTCATGTTCTAAGTGTTCATCCATTTTTCTAGAGGATCTTCTTTCCTTCATGATGATACTATTCTTGTAATTGCTTATTTAGGGTTCACCCCTCTTATTATATAAATGACTAGACTTTTCTTTTAAAAAATACATGTCATACAATCATGGTGTTGTGTTTGCATGTGATTGGATAGAATTTTTAAAGAAAAACTTCTTAATTAAATTTTTAAAATAGTGGCATAGAAACATGGGAACAAGGTTGGAATTTGAATTTATTATAGACTCTTAACCTCTTTTTGATTTATCTTTTAATTCAAAAATTTTAAGAATTTTTATATTTTTAAAATATAATAAATGAAAAAATTTAAAACAAAAATATTTATTTTAAAGATTTAAACTTGGTTGTAAAAAATTGGGATGCATCCTAGCCACACTACCAATTCATGGAATTCCAATCATTTCTCCTACTTCTGATCATATGCATATGATATAGTTTTGCTTTTGCACCTATTTTTAAGTAAGATCCATTTACCCTTTAGTTTAAAATGATAAATGCCACTTCAAAAATGATATATGGTAGTATCTATTCTTGTATTATATTATATACAATTTTACTACGCAAGTATATTTCACATTTTTTAAAAATCATTTAACATTTTTTAAAATAAGAGTAGTTGTAAAAATAAATGAAAAATATAAGTAAAATAGGAAAAACCTCCAAATAATAGTAAAATTTTAAGCTTTCTAGAAAGGAGATTGATTTTCTACATATAGTCATGTACTAGTAGGGTTTGAAAGGAATAGTCTATACTGGGTCCTTTCTTCCATAGGTCCTTTTTTCATGTCATTTCTAGGTGGTAATAGACCCTAGTATATATATATATATATATATATTAAAATTAAAAAAGCAAAGTTCAAAAGTAAAAGAGTACTTTAGAGAGGAGAAACTACAAATCAACAAAAAGGAAAGGCCTAAATATTTTGAATGTGTTTTTTCATATTTTCATCCTTACAACTAATCTTGGAAAATAACCCCTCTATAATAGGAAATTAAATATTTCATGAAAAAATTTAACATTAGGTATAAAGGGAGCAGACCTTAGCCTTATCAAAAGAATTAGCATAATTAAAAGAGAATATCTACATATCTTAACTAATAGTTGCAATTGAATTATTAAAATTTAAGATATCTTAAACATGATGCCCAATCTAAAGATGTAGGATCTAATCACCAATAGATAGAGTTCCTGAATATTTTTTATTGTAATTTACTATTTGGAAATCATCTAAATCAACAATAGTGTTCTATGAGATCTTAGGAACAAATATTTGTTTCCCCTTAATCATTAAATAATTCTTTGAAACTAATTTGACTTGAACCCTCCTCAAAGGTACATTTTATTAAATAATAGTAAAACAAAAGGGTGGGCTAATTGTTAAAATGTCAACAAAACAAATGATTATAACAACTATAACATCTATAGAAAAGACCTTAGCAAGATCTACAAAATTTATAGAAGAAACCTTATTAGTGTTTGTAGAAGGTTAGTGCTAATATGTTTGCATAACCTTTTTCTACAGCATAAAAGAACATGAATCAAACATATGACCCTCTTAATAGCAATAGTAACATAACTTTGTAAGATTTTAATAAACAACATTCTACACATAATCAATTCCACCAACACATAGAAGAGCTTATCACTTAAGGGAATTAAGATCCAACTTAATCATATATCTATTGATGTCAACCTCATCCATGCTAGGCATGAGGCCATAATCAACAACATCACAAGTTCAATTACAAAGCTAAACTAAGACATGTGCCACATGATAATGTAGCATCAAGAAGTATCAAGCAACAAAGCTTGGTTTTTGATATGGGTTACAAATGCTTAAAGTTGATATATTGCAAAATTTATTGCTATATCAAGATGATGATATGGCTATACTACATGTTGGAAAAAGCAATGGTAGGATCATTTTAAATTACCCTCCTAATGGAGTTTGGATTCTTATAATTATTTGAGAAGTATTAAGAAACAAAGCATGAAATTGGTTGTTGATATCAGTTTAGAAAGGGCATAAATCCATAAAGGTGAAGTGTTAACGGTTTACTCATTAATCATAAAATTGGTACAAGACTTCAATTCCAATAGCAAAACATACAAAAGGAGGCTGGTAACCATGGATTTCATCAAGATGTACCAATCCAACATCAACTTGATTACCACCTACAACCATAGGCTCAATTGTACCAGCAGCCATGTTGTAATGAGGCAAGATAGAACCAACAAGATGTTGGCTAGCTATTATTACAATACCAAAATCAATCACAATAAATTATCCAACTAGTATCACAACAAAATTTAGCCCAAAATCAATTATAGAAATCATGGTAATCAAAATGTGGTAGTGGTGGAGATAGTGTTGGGTTGTTATGGTGATTGTAACCATCATGAGGAGTTGGGCGGTTACTTGGTAATTAAGTCAGTGGCCAGGAGTTACGTAACCTATGTGGGATATGGGTTGGTGATGCAAGGTGGCCAAGAGTTACATGGGTGACATGAAATCACTAGGAAATAGCTATAAAAGGTGATCATGACCAACTGGAAAGGATCATGGGGTAGCCATCGAGGACTCCCCTCTCCAGGAGAAACCAGCAGATGATGGTTTATCTTTCCATCAATCACCCAAGGGATCCAAAATTAGTAGAAGGATCTAGGGCCTCCCCTTTCCCAATTAGCAAATGGGAATAGGGGATCTTCATTTTCTAACATTGAAGAGTGTCAATAAGAGGATCTGACAGTCCTCTCTCCCTCCCGATGTTACCAAATGCCATTAGCATCATAGTGGGTAAGCAGTAACACCAGGTAACTAACACACAACCTCCAATAGTGTCTACAAGTGATGGTTGAAACATCCTAAATTTTCAAGACATTCTTGCTTCACTAGGATCTTAGAACCTGAGGCTCACATTTCAACAAGTGTAGCCTCATGATAGTTTGGCAAGATGCTAAGAGCTATCAGCGGTGCTCGGTTTGAACAAAAATAGTTCAGCAAGTTTTCTTGTCAAGAATTTTTCTACACTATGCTACGCTATGTAGCATAGTAGGCCTCAGAAGACAGTTTTTCAGGTGACCAAACTATTACAAGACAAAGTGCCTCACTATGCTACACTACGCAGTGTAGCACAGCATAGCAGAGGCAAAATAGAAAGACCTAGCTTTCCTGCTGATTCCAATTGCACTCGGCAAGCACTCTGACCTTCAAAATCACTTGTCTTGTTCAACTTTGAGTCCTTAGCAAAGATTCTCATTAGAAAATAACAGATTGATCAGAAAAGAAGGCTATGTTGGCTGCTACGCTATATAGCGTAGCATAGCGTAGTGATGATGCAAGAAAAACAAAAGCGTCTCAAATGCAAGATCAACAAGTTGTAGTTGTAGTTGTTAGCATGATCAAACTTCAAGTAAAAGTTTGCAACTTCGATGCAATTCGTAGATAAGGCTGGTTTCTATGCTGTGCTACACTACATAGCATAGCATAGCATAGCAAACATGCAAAACCAACCAAAACACTTCAAAGGCTTCCAGCATATACAATTAAGTCCAACGCAAATTTCTTCTTCGAAGTCGTGGCTATGCCATGCTATGCTACATAGCATAGCACAACATAGGAAAAATCTATGCTATGCCAACATGCTATGCTCCACAATGTAGCACAGCGTACTAAGCAGCTATGCTACACCAACATACTATGCTCCACAGTGTAGCATAGCATAGCAAGTAGCTACGCTACGCCAACATGCTATGCTCCACAGTGTAGCAGGTAGCTATGCTACATCAGTGTGCTTCACTCCTTGTCTACATCATTGGCACACCTAATCCCAACATCTCCAGTTTCAACAACGTAATTACAGCGTGACAGGTTCATGACTAGCTTTGCATGTTCATGCAGCATAGACACGTCAACATCTTATGGGTCTAGAACACGTGTCATCCAGGGATCATTTCTCGCATCCTCCTAGCCCTATAAATACCCTGACAAGCAATGCTCAAAGGGTTGGAAAATTTTTTGGCTCTTGGAAATTGGTTAGCAAATTTTGGGGGTTGTTGGAAAATTTGGTTGGCAATTTTGAGAATAGTTAGCATTTTTTGTTGGCAAGTTGACAAACTTTAGCAATTGTTGATTAGAAAATTTGTGCAAAGGGTGGGCAAAAACAATCCCTAGTTGACAAGTTGGCTTTGTAGCATTTCACATTATTGGCTCTTAAGTCCATGTTCAAGTGCACAGTTGGCTTTCTTTGAACATCTTGCTTACTTTTGGGATCTCTGTGCTTCCTAGTGTTATGCAACTGATTGTATCCATCTTGACAAAGTAAAGAAATAATCTTGAAGTGGTGCATTTCTTAACTCTAGTTCACTTTATTTTCCTGCTTATTATTTCATTCTACATCATTTTCTCTTCCTCGCATTTAATAATTTTTATTTTTCTCTATAAGCATTATTTCCATATTAAACATTTACAAAAGATTAAGTGACACCAACTAAGTCCTTGTCTGATCGACCAGACCGTTCAGGGCACCCCGTTTCTATTTTATCCAACATGGCCCTCCCACAGATCCGGGGTTAAAACTTTTCACCTGATGACCTCTCGGTGTTTTCTAGCCACTGACATTTTTGGTTACTACAATTTTCTAGTTCTAGAAGGAAGGCCTTTTGGTGCCCTTTCCATGTTTTACGATAGTCTTGTATGCATTCAGTACCTCGACATGCACTAGTGTAAACCTAACACCCTTTTGTTTCTGTTTATGCATCGTGTGGTACAGATCGGCCGCTTCGACGATTCCTTCGAAATCCTGCAAGACATAAAGCCTTTGATCACCATTTGATCCCCTTCTTTCATGGTAGTCCTACATGCTTTCTATACCTCGATACGCACAAGCATAAACATTACACTCTTCTATAGTTGTTTATGCATCATGTGGTGTAGATCAGTCGCTGTGACAATTCCCTTGGAATGCTATAGGACGTAAAGCCTTCGATTGCTGCTATATTTCCTAGTTTCCCTCATTTTTAACCCCTTTTAGGCTTACCACAATGACTTCTTCAACCACTACTATTGCTACTACTAAGCTTGAGGTTCCTATTATGATTCAAGGCATTGCAGGTGCCGAACAGCTACCCAACCCAGTTTTGGGGCCACGTCAATCCCTCAGGATCAAAAATCAGGCACCTAAGGGCTTAACCCAACAACGTAAGTGATATAACTTTCTATGCGCTAAGGTACAAACAAACCTACCCTTAGATGCAAAAGAACTCAAAGAAAAATGTAGCTTCGAGTTCACTTACTACAACGAGAAGGAATTTGTTCCCACTCTTGACAATTCCATCACTTTGACACAAATGCATCAATGGCTTATAGATCAACTGATCTAGGTGACTAGGTCTAGGGAGCCATAGGACATAGTGTCTCATCATGATGAGGATTTCCAAGACAGGTAGGAGGAACTAGATTCCCAATCCAACAGGGGGGATCAAACCAACCTCGCCACCATCCCTCCTACCCAATCCTTCTGGATGAACCCACTTTCTACTACCGCTCCCTTCATGATCAAAGCTACACCGTCGCAATCCACGATTCCATCAGCAACAGGTAGCCATGCTATGCACTCAATGTATCAACATGCCCATCCTTTTGTTTCATTCTCAACAACTACCCCTCCACAAACTATTCACACATCCTTTTTTTCTTCACAACATACACCAGTCATGACTACCTTGCCCCACATTCACACCGTACCTACCTCCCAGTTGCATGCAGTCTCTGCATCCATCCCTGCATTTACACATGTTCCACTATCAATGGTGAGCCCAGGCCCATCCACATGGTGGACCCCATTCACTTCTCCTTCTGCTACACAACCATCACAGATGTTGCACTACACTTACCATCAGACCTACCAAATGCCCCAAATGGTACAACCAAGTGCGGGACTGTGGTCTATTCCATCGGCCACACAAGTCACCTATCCTGTAGCAAAACCCATGGCTACTGTTGCAACAGGACCACCTACCAAGTGGTGGATAGCACAAGCAGCACCATTCGCAGGGGCCATTCCAATAGCACTACCTATGGGTCATGCTGCTACCCCTGCCATGCCATAAATGGGGGCTACTTCCGTAGCTCCCCAACCATCCACATCATCTTCGAGTCTACATCAAGCATTCCAGCTTATCCAAACCCTCACATAGGAAATAAAATGCCTCAACATTGTCAGTTCTGATACGGTACAAGTCATGGACTTATGCCAGGATGATCCCATCAGCTTGGCAATCCCTATGCTAACGTTACCCCCTGGGATGTATCTTCCCCATTTTACAAAATACAATCGGGAGAGGGATCCCAATGCACAGCTTGTTACGTTTAGGTCTGAGTCCCTTCTTCTACAACAATGGCCAAATATGATCATCCATGTCTTTGCCATTTCTCTAATGGAAAAGGCCCTGGACTGGTACTATGTGCTTCCATGCTCCTCCATATCAACCTTAAAGGAGCTTCTGACCCATTTCATGATGCATTTCAAGTACAACTTGAGTCCAGAGGTCATGTTGGATCTGTTGATGAGTGTGAAAAAAGACCTACTGGAACTAGTCCAAAAGTTCATCCAATGTTGGAGTATGACCCTTAACGAAATCCATGAGCCCATTGCAGAAGCCCACTTGTTGGTTGTCTTTAAGGATGTGATGAATGACTTTATTAAGTGTAAGCTATATTATCTCATTCCACGAACTCTTAGTCAGGCTTTTGCCCAAACTAGGAGCATACAGGATGTGGCTAAGGCAAGCAAAGACCTACCCTATGTTGCATAAAAGAACACATTCACCAGGAAGGACAAAGACAAGGGTAAGGCTGCAATAGCCACAGTGGCCACTGTGGAGAATGAGTCCAAACCCAATAAAAGTAAAAAAAATAATAAGAAACTGGCCACACCTACAACTAACCCTACACCCAAACAGGGCAATGCACCCCAGCCTTCAACATCTACACCCCCAAGCCAAAATTTGAGTGTAAAGATCGCTCAAAGTATACCCCGTCGCCTGTCAAGCCTTCAGATGTTCTGAAGTAATTACTGGAGGTGGGGTACATCCAACACAAGTGGATGTCAAAGGAGGGAGCTGGGAAACATTAGCGGTACTATGAACTCCTTCGAAACCCCTCTTTGGCTTTGCTCAATGAGCCCCCAGTTCCTAATGGTTTCAAGCTGGAGCAGTTCTGTGACTACCATAAACAGTGTGGTCACGACATGGATTACTACATGGTGTTAAAAGATGACATCCAAAGGATGATTGATTAGGGGAAAGTGGTGCTCAAAGAAATAAATCCAGTGTGTCCTGAGAATCAATCCCTGGACGTTTATATGGATCCTCTTAATGCCAACAACACCAGTTACATTATCAACACCATCAGTGTTGATAGTAATCCTAGACCACCCCAGCAGCCATTTTTGGTCCATGTGCCTTAGCGTAGCGCACCATTACCACCAAAGAGTTAATCTAACCCTGCAACAATTATTTTTCTTAAGATTCCCTCCACAGGCATCTATCCCTATGCCACATGTTCCCTGGGCATCCTCCCCTACACCACCTACAAGCAAAATTGCACCACCATGTACCCTAACACCATTAGCACCATTCGTTATTAGGGGGCCAAGCCATTCAATAGCCCCCACCCTGCATAAGATATCTTCACATCCTTCTCGTCCTAAGAGATAATAAGTGCACTTCACAAGTAAGACGTCAAGGGAAGGTACCGCCCAAGGAACTTCCAAGCCTACGTCCTCGCCCCCTGCATCTACGTCCTCTTCATCGAAATATGACATTGCTACACCTGCATAGTCCACGCCACCTACCCGATAGGGTCTAATCCCAGACCTAAAACTACCCCTCCTCAGGAAATTTATCTCCTAGGATGAATGGAAGAGGATAAAGGTAACAAACGAGAAGGTGGCCCTGACCTTCTAAGCGCTCTCACTCAGGTCAAGCAGGCTCTAAAATAGAAAAACACTACGCTGAGCCTATATGACCTAATTATGACTTCCAAGGCACATCGTGAGGCCCTAGTTCACATTTTAATATCAATTCTAGTTAACAAGAACATGCTAGCCAAAGAGAAATCCATTCACTTGGTCATGCTTCCTTCTACGCCTACAGAACCATAGCCATCCCAATTGACTTTTTCCAACAATTTCATTGGGAAAGACCCTGAAAAGGGTCAGGTGATGACAACACCTCTTTTCATCATAATTCGGGTCAGCCAACATAAGATCTAAAGGGTACACATTAATGATGGGGCTACTATGAATGTCATCCCTTTCCCTATTGTGGACAAGCTAGGTTTGGTCAACTAGATCAAACCCACGACAACATCATGGTTAAAGTCGTTCAACGGGGCACGGGTCATGGTGAAAGGCACAGTGCACATTGACTTTGTGGTAGGGGACCAATTCCCCTCAAATGAAACATTCATCATGGTCGAAGAGATGCCTAGGTTTAACCTAATCTTGGGGAGGTCATGATTAGCACAACTTAGGGCTATCTCTTTGCTCATATATCAGGAAATCCACCTACCTTATGCAAGTAGGGAGGTGGTTATCCATGGCAACGAGCTGGCAAAATAGGCCATAAATAACGTAGATATGGAATAGGGCTCAGAGGTCATAACCTCTGAGAATGAAACACCTACCTCCATAAATACTAATTGTCCAGCAAAAGAGTTGACCCAACTCGTCAACTCAGAAAACGAAAACACGTGGGCTGAGTTTCCCTTCCAAGTGGAGGACAATGATGTAGATGAAGGCCATAGCAAAGCATCTCGATCTTACACCTTAGCCAATCCACAATGGGTTAGGAAGCAACTACACATAGTATAGCAGGCCCATTGCTTCCTGCCCTGTCAGCATCCATTGTATAGTTATCACGTTTTTACTTCACATTCATCTAGCTATGCTAGGTACGCAAACTTACTTCCTTTAAACCATTAACATATCTTCTATTTATGTTAAACATCTCCACAGCTTGCTAAGGCTGAAAACTAGCAAACTTTTCTCTGTTTACATCATGTTTGATGATCCAAAATGACCTAAAACTAGCAACGACCTGAAATGGCCTAAAACTAGCAATGGCCCAAAATGGCCTAAAACTAAAACATTAAAAATAAAAAACATAAAAACGATCACATAGATAATGTATAAGCTAGCATAAGACCAATTTTCTTTCAAAATTTGCTTCTTTCATTCAAAATCTTCTTCCATCAAACAATGTTTACAATAGTTTTGCAAAAAAAAAAAAATACAAAAATCAAAAACCCATGTTGTCATAGGTCATCTTCACCCGCATCATCTTCACCCGTACCATTTCCTTCCACATTGTCCCCTTCTATGTCACCTTCCTCTACATTGCCCTCTTTTTCCTCATCATTTTTTCCCTTTTTGGGCCCTACGTTCTCATCTTGAATCTACATTGTAAAAAGTGAAGTAGTTAGCTAGAGCAACACATGAAAGCTAGAATAGAGCATAAACCTTTGCATAGCATAAAGTGACTAACCCAAGATGGCCCCATGTCTACCTCAAGGGGTATGCAATCCAAACTGAGCCCGAGGCAATGCCAAACCTCCTCCTCCGTGATATCTACCCAGTACCTATCGCTTGGTTCAGCGTTTGCAGTAGCTTTCTCCTTGATGATGGCCGTCCATCTTGGCAGTCCCGAAGAAAAGGAAGCAGTGGCGGTCTCACTTGTGGGAAGATCCACTTCTCGTTCAAGAGATTCACTCACCATCACTTGCTCGATGAACTTATTGTAAGCCTCAGAAGCACCAATGACATTCACAAATGCTTCATAGGTAAACGCCTTCACTGAAGCATCCTGGTATTGTTTACGGTAGGTGGAAGATTTCAGTTTATACATATGCTTATGATTTTTTTGGGACTTCCCCCACTTGTAAACCCTTGCACTGTAGTCTTTCCATTCCTGGTTCTTCTGATCCAACAAGTCCATCTGCATCCACTATTCTATTATCTCCTGGGTGGCCTCATTGTTAGCTTAAACATAGAGAGGAGTATTTACTGATGGGAGGCTATATCCTATGTAGCTTAAACCAGACTGATGACCCCCCTTCCTCATCCATATGGGGAAGCTCCTCGGCTAGATGAGATGTTTCCCCTATGATACGCTACCTGGAGTAGCAGGGGGTGCCTCTCCCACGCTGTCTTGGCCACAAAAGTTGCAGGTCACCCGATCTTTAATCGTCATAGAGAACAACTCCCCAATAGCTTTTGGAGGGTCTTGGGATTAGGTGGTCTAGAGGATTTGGCAGATCCACAATTTGGAAATCTGGTTATGATCTTGGATAACCCAGACTATATTCTCATATACTACCAAGAACTCTGTGAAATTCCGCAAGTAGGCTATGTAAAAGGTGTGGTGCACATTGAAACAGGACTCATGCTTCTTATGAAGCATGACCATTTTAGCTTGCAAGCCATTACAAAGATGCTTAGCCCAATTGTAGCAGGCACCCTCTTCCATGACCTCCCGCATCACCCAAGCTTGTTCAATCCTAATAATCTTTCCTTGGGAAAGTAGCTTGGGAAATGCATGGGCACGGAATATAGTGTAAACATCTTTGGTGGCTCTTGGCTTGACCTTCTCCATGAGGATCTCCTTTCACCCTTTTGCAATCCCTATCCACTCCTCAATGTCCCTATGATGGTTCACCTCTTTCTTGGTCTTTGACCCTATAGGGAGACCATCAACAGGGACACTAAAAAGATCTATGAATAGCTAGTTGTTAATTTCAAGGATCACCCACACACCGTGTACACGTGTGCGGAAGCAATCTACCTTTTCAGAAAAGGAGTCGGCTAGGGTGAGCATCTCAGTGGTAGGGATGCTCAAGTTCGTGGCCAGGAACAAATCCATGAGCCCAACATCTTGAAGGTGCTTGATCAGGGATTTTGAGGTTGTGTTTCATAACCAACATTGGCTCTCATCTACCCCCCTATATTTGAAGTAGATTTTGGCCTCTTGATGTTCAGAGGTGATCACCGTCACCTCCTGGGACTTCTTTTCTGCTATAGCAGTTTGCACGAAAACACAAAAAAGAAAAAACCAAGTTAGATAAGGCATAAGAAGCAGAAAAAATAGGAACAACACTCGATCATGTAGTAATTTACTATTTAGCTTACCAGGTCTAAATGGTGATAGGAACGGTGAAAGATCAACCAAGACATCTTCAACTATGATCGGTTTAAAGGGTGCCCATCCCCCATCCAACCAACTAGACTCCTTGCATTTGTCATAGAGCTTGGAATATCAGGTTGGGTAGGTTTCATACTCACCCCTACATTAGCCTATCATACCTGTGCGCATATTCTCAATGGAAGAAAACTCCCACAGTGCCATCTGTGCTAAGGCCAACACATCTGTATCACTGTGAAGCCCATTCTCGTTGATGAAAAACCTAGTATGAAAAAACACACTGTTACCATTTTCCTAGCATAGCAAACATTGCACGGCATAGTGGAACATTTCTACAAAACTCACCTGCCAGCATAGTAAACAGTTTCTGGTGGGTTCTAAAAGCACGTTTCCATGTGACGTGCAATAAAAAAAGTGTTGTAGGGATGGTAGCAATTATATTTGGGCATATCCTAGATCCAGGCCAAATGCCTCAAATTTTTTCAGCACTGACTAGATCCTTCTCCCTGCCCATTTCTAATTGCTCCATCCATCAAAAATCTTAGAATACCTCGATTTGCCCCAGGCAATAAGGTTTCTGTTATGATGACTGCTACCTCCTCTGCCAAGTGTGACCAAATGATCACACTAAAGTGCTGAAGGAGAACTTTTAGAAAGTCCTACACTCCTTCCTGGAACCATACTACCTGCTATCCCACATGTGCATGGGGCAGAGGAACATTGGCCACTAGTTCGCTTACGTAGCACAAGACCCCTATGATTTCTAGGACAATCAAGATTGGCCTTCGCACGACCCTGCATAACATAATAGCAAATGTTAACATCATGTTTGAGTGGAGTTCAAATACAACGTATTAGAATTAGTGTTTAGCAGATAGCATAGTACGATGTTTTTCATGCATATAGCATAGCAAAAAATACGAAGGAAATAGCGTAGCAAAACTAGCTTAGCATAGAAACAACAAAACTAAACAAAAATCTCTAAACAAGGACAATGCAATGCACTATATCCTTTAAACAAGTCTACCTAATGTCGCGATAGAACACGTGTTACATTGTCACATCATGCATATGGCCAAACCCTACTAAGGGTCGTATGCTACACTATTTGCATGCCAAGTGGCTAAAATCACCCAAGCCTCTGCGACAATGGTAGCCATAGTGATGGAAATCTAGGCGGCATTGCATGCAATCTTAGTGTAGCATCCATACATCCGTTGCGGCCGAATCAGCAACAGCGATGGTCTAGAGGCCAAAATAATGACAACATGATGACAGAAAACACAGATTGCTAAACAAAATTGCAGAAACAAAAACAAGGAAAGAAGAAACAATAACAGAGGCATATGAAAAGCAGAGGAAGCATAGCAGCCTACTGGGCCAATGGTTTCTCCTCTTGCACCATGACATGCACCTATGACACATGCCCTAGGGTTTCCTTCACTTCGTCAACCTTGGCGAGTGCTCGGTGTTTGCATTCTCTCCTAGGGGCCATTGTTTTGCTTGCCGACCCTTTCTCCATTGCTACGCTGAATCGCCTTGGTCTAAATTGGCACAATTGCTCTATGACATGAACATGTGCTCTACACTATTATGGTGAAAATGAAGAGTTTACTGGGGGTAAACCCCTATTTATAGCCAAAACGGTAAGAAGAAAACTTGTCATTCTCTCTTCCCGATTAATGTGGGAGCTCTATAAAGTGTAGCATGCCCACCATAGCATAGTAGCATTGTTTGCATTAAAATAGGTGGGCCCAAGAAAAAAGCCTTAACATGTTTCAAACTAGCTATTTTCCTTCACAAAAGTATCTCATTAGCGGTGTGCAAAGACCTTAAACTAGAAATCCTAATGCATAGTTTCAATCTAGTTAGTGGTTCGTAAAGACCTTAAACTAATCTGCCTTTTTCTCCCCTCAGAATAGCCTGTTAGTAGTCTGCAAAGACCTTAAACTAGTAGTTTGAACCTTTTACTCATTAGTGGTCCATAAAGACCTTACACTAGCACCTTCAAACATTCGCATTCTAGCGGTCCGTATTGACCTTAAACTAATACACTAATCAGTTGGCAGTCTGCAAAGATTTTAAACTAGCAGTTTTTTTGCATTTTTACACTAGCAGTTTTGCATTTTTTATGTCTTGATGGTCCACCACAATGTTAAACTGGAAAAATTTAAGCTATGTATCATATTTTATACTACTTCTACCGTTTGCATCTCATTGCCACTTTGCAAATGTTCAATATTCACAATTACTACAAATAGGTATCTCTTAACTAGACATTCATCTCATTTTGGTAGGTCAAGCAAGAATGGAAATCCATCATGATCTCTCTTCACTTTTCACTTTAACAGGCCCACATAGCAAACTCACAAGAAAAATGAACCCAGAGTTAATAGACTGGGAACCACCCGCAGTTAGCACCGTAGCATCCTTAAATGCATCCCCAGACTGGCTTGAGAATTTGGTCCAAGCCCTAGATTTAGAGGCTGGGGATGTAGCTGAGGACTCTCTCATCGAAATGCCTCTGACCACATCTAGGGGGAATATAAAAACATTGAAACTTAGTTCCCTCTTAGATTCATAGATGCATAAAGATGTAGCCAAAATTCTGCAGGATAACATTGAAGTCTTCGCATGCTCATACAATGACATGTCTGGTTTAGATCCAAGGCTGATACATGACAACATCATCATAGACCCACACATGAAAGTAGTTAAGAAGAAGTCACAAGGTTAAACCAGAGATTACACTAGCTGTATGGGATGAAATCACTAAGCTGTATCAGGCTAGTTTCATCCGGGTAGTTGATTACTCAAAATGGGTGTCTAACATTGTTGTGGTTTCTAAGAAAATGGGAGGGATAAGTATCTGTATAAAATTCCAAGATCTGTATAAGGCCATGATCAAATATGACTTCCCACTTTCAAGTATCGATCAACTCATCGACACTATGGTTTTTCATGCTCTGTTATGCTTCATGGATGGTTTCTTCTGCTACAACCAAATTCACATCAACATAGAGCATCAGTTAACAACAACCTTCATGACCCCATAGGGTACCTTTTGTTACACTATGATGCCTTTTGGGCTCAAGAACATCGAAGAAACCTACCAGAGAGCCATGACTTACATCTTTAGTAACTACATCCTAGAAACACTAAACGACTACATGGATGATATAGCAGTAAAATCTAAGAAGGCCATTGATCATCCCAATGATCTAGGTGTAGTCCTCAAACGTTTCTGGATGCATGATTTATGCCTCAACCCAAATAAGTGTGTCTTCAGGGTGAGAACCAGATGCATGTTAGGGTTTGTAGTATCGAAGGCTGGAATATAGGTGGACCTTGACAAAGTTAAGGCCATCATCAACCTAGTACCTCCTACAAACCTTAAAGGACTACATAGCCTACAGGGTAGAGTACAGTTCATTAGAAGGTTTATAGCAAAGTTGATTGACTAGTTACAACCCATGCAACATCTCCTAAAGAAAGGGGTTAACTTTGAATGGAAAACTCAATGCCAACAAGCTTTTGATGATCTGAAGAAAGAGCTTTTGCATCTCCCAATAGTTTACCCACCACAGAGGGATAAGCCTTTCCTCATCTACCTTGCCACCTCAGACACATCTATTGTGATACTATTATGTCATAAATGAGATGTCAGTTCTGAGATACTAGTGTACTACCTAAGTCATGCACTAATAGCATATGAGGAAAAATACAATGAGGTGGAGAGAAACTTCCTTGCCTTAGTATTTTCATTAAGGAAGTGGAGACACTACCTATTTCATAGCAAGATTAACATTATTTGCAAGAGCAACATACTTCGAGATCTCACAAATAATCTGTATGAAAGTACTAGGATAGCCTAATGGAAACCAATAACGGTGGAATTTGATTTGCATTATGTGAGCTAGTCATTGATGAAAGGTCAAGCTATAGCAACACAACTTACGGCCTTACCTATCGACGACCAAGTGATCATAGACCCCGAATTCCCTGACGAGCATGTTAACAATATCAATGCTATCCCGCCACATCTTGAGGCTACTTTCCATTTCGACGGTGCCTTAACCATGCGAGGGGGTAGTGCAGCTGCTGTCGTTACATTCCCCTATGGGAAAATGCAATCCTTTGCTTATCATTTTGTGTTCCCTTGTACAAACAATATGGCAAAGTACGAAGGGTTACTCAGGGGCCTCTTAGCTATTGAAGCATTACACATACAACACCTAGTGATTCGCAAAGATTCACAACTAGTTGTAAATCAAATCACTGAGGTCTATGCCTACAAGGCTACACACCTGCAACCCTACTACGACCTAGCAAAAATTCTGCTCAAAAACTTTGCAACTACAGATGTGCAACATGTGCCACGCAACGAAAACATAGTAGCAGACACCTTGGCCACCCTGGCATTAAACATGCCACCACACCTGTTCGCAAATTTGCTAGCCTCGATCACCGAGTGTATAGAGCCTATCACTCAGGTGGTACATGTAGCCTCTATTAGTGCTACAGATACATAGGAGTGGTACTCCATCATTAAAGCATACATGCAACATGGAAAGCCCCCACACAATTTGACATCTACTCAAAGAGATGCAATCTGCAAGCGTGCTCGGTAGTATGTGCTAATGGGAGACAACGCCCTGTGCAAACACTCCTATGAAGGGATACTGTTGGCATGCGTAAATAAGGAGCAAGCATAGAAGGTAATTAATGAAGTACATGAGGAACTGTATGGTGGACACATAGCACCTAGGTCCATGGCTACGAAAATCAGATGCATAGGTACTACTGGCCTCACATGGAGTGTGATTGCTTAGCCAAAGTTAAGACCTGTGATAGGTGTCAAAGATACGAAAATCTCATACACGTTTCACCTACATAATTGCATCCAACGTAGATCACGTGGCCTTTCCAATGATGGGGACTAGATATCATAGGACCTATCACGCCTAAGTCTTCCATAGGGCATAGCTTCATCATCATTGCCACTGAGTATTTTACTAAGTGGGTGGAGGCTATTCCCCTAAGGAAGACTACATCCCAGTAGGTTTTCCACTTCATCTTAGACAACATCATGACAAGGTTTGGGCTTCCCATGACTATTGTGACCAACAACGGACCACAGTTCAATAGTGTAGAAACCAAAACCTTCTGCAGCAATCTTGGCATTAGGAAATCATTCTCCTCACCATACTACCCATAGGCGAACGGACAAGCAGAGTCTACAAACAAGTCCATCATCAATTTTCTAAAGAAAATTCTTAACAATAGCAAGAGGTAATGGCATGAGCAAATCCTCTATGTGTTGTGGGCTTACAGGACGACATGCAGGACTACGACAGGTAAGACACCTTATAGTCTTGTTTATGGATCTGAAGTGGTCTTACCCCTTGATTTGTAGGTACCATCACTCTAGATGATCCTATCAAATGTTGTGAGCAAAGCCTAGAACAACAAGTTAAGGATCATCAACCTTGACTCAATAGAGGAGGAGCATGCACAAATGCTAGGTCATATAAAGCATTATCAAAATAAGTAGTGGCAGAAACATCATGCAAATCCACATCAATGGCCAATACAAAAGGGAGACCTCATTCTCAAGGCTATCCATGAGCATATGAACAAATTCTCAGCAAACTAGGAAGGTCCATACATGGTCATAAAAGCCTTTGGAAACAGGGCCTTCAAGCTGGCTAACATGGATGGCAACGAGTTCGCAAATCCGGTGAATCATTCATACCTCAAGCCATACTACATCTGAAGCATGAACATGGTAAGTAATCATCTGCTACAACATAAAACTAGAAAACCAATGTCCTCTACAATGTAAAACTGGCAAAGGTAAGCAATCGTCCGCTACGATGTAAAACTGGCAAACCAACATCCGCTATGACGTAAAACTAGAAAAGCTCATCTGCTATGATGTAAAAATGGCATAGACAGTTCACTATGACTATAAACTGGCACAAATAGTTTTCTACAACTATAAACTGGCACAAACAGTCCGCTATGACTATAAAATGGCATAGACCATCCACCAAGATGCGAAACTAGCACAAGCCGTCTACTAGGACCTTAAATTAGCTTATCCACCATTCGCTACGACGATAAACTAGCACAACAATCTACTAGGACTCTGAACTAGCATAGTGGTCTACTAGGACTATAAACTAGTGAACCATGATCTACTAAAACCTTAAACCAGCACACAGATGGTCTACCAGGACCTTAAATTGGGTTTGCACTACATCCTCAGCATGCATCACAACTTCACAAACAAGAGAATGTGCACACCGCCAACACATGATGGGATGTTGCAGTTCCCAAATGTAGTTCCCGATGTTAAGAAAACACCATTGGGAACATATGCAATGCCACTATTCCTGGCATCTTGCTGATCCTTAGGAGATGTCTTATGACATCTTGCTAACTCTTTGGAGCTACTGCCACCATGGCTCATCATCCTAGTAGGTCAACACCTACTACTGGAGTTCTAGAAGTATTGTGGCCCAACCACAATGTTGCTATCCTCCAGCCCCCGCCAACGTCCGATCGCAAAAGCCGTTCAGCTATTGGGTAACCGATCTCACAGCTGAACTGCATAATATTTGTTGTGGGCAGGGACTCCTAAGCACTTGCATCACCGCAATTCCTATCTTCCTCGGTGCCCACCTCTCCATGGAGATGCTGCTAGAATGATTGCTAGCCTTTCTACTTTGGACACCGCATGGCTCAGCAACAACATCCATTGTTCCAATAGTGTTTAAAGAAAGAAAGACCTTTTCTTTCATTTTGCATCATAGTTGTTTCTTCTAGTTTGCTCTCTATTGTGTTTGCAAAATGCATGCTGGAAGGGCGTTAGTCAAAGGTGTGTTTCGCCATAGAGGCAAGACACTACATCATTACAAGGTGGTCTTCTTGACTAGCCTGTCTACTTTAGAGTGCATATCTAGTCCTCCCCCTTAAACTCCTTTACCTCATTCCTTGCACCCACAATTCTCACTCACCTCTTTTATGAATTTTCCTGATTCCTGTGAAGCCCTCCCATTTGCCCAACCACAAAGTCCATGATGCGCATAACACAACTCACCACATGGGAAGCATCTGTAGGTAGGTTAAAGCCCCACAAGGATGTAACAAAACTCATCCTGGGAAAGAAACACCTGTCCTATGATAACAAGGTTATTTGCAAATGTAAATGGCAAAATGGCAAAAGGAAAAAGCTTAAGAGAGCAAAAGCTCAGGTGCAAAAAAAATGTGCCTAAAATAAATGGCACATCATCTATTTCGTAGTAATCCTCTCTAAGCATTCTGACAAGAGGTCAAAAGGTCAGTAAAAGAAAATATGACCACGCAAACACATCCCTTACAAGCATTCCAATGAGGGATCCTACTAAGTTTCATCTTTACCATTTTCCTTAACCTCCTTCCCCCTGCTTAACCTCCTTCCCCATGCTTAACCTTCCATTTTCCCTACATAACCAATGCAACACTCTCAAGCACAGCTAAGCGACATCTTGACAATCACCGAAGAGCAATGTTAGTGTCTTGTCTTTCGTGGTGTTTTGTATTCTTTGTCAGTGTCTTTCAGGTCCATCCTCTAGACGTCGACAAAGAGGGACCAATGAAACACCCTAAATTTTTAAGGCATTCTTGCTTCACCAAGGTCTTAAAACCTGAAGCTCACATTTCCACAAATGTAGCCTCATGACAGTTTGGTAGGATGCTGAGAGTTGTCGGTGGTGCTCGGTTTGAACGAAAATAGTTTGGCAAGTTTTCTTGTCAAGAAGTTTGCTATGCTATGCTATGCTATGTAGCATAGCAGGCGTCAAAAGATAGTTGTTCAGGCAACCAAACTATTGCAAGATGAAGTGCCTTGCTATGATACACTACGTAGCGTAGCAGAGGCAAAATAGAAAGACCTAGCTTACCTAGTGATTCCAATTGCACTTGGTAAGTACTTTGGCCTTCAAAACCACTTGTCTTGTTCAACTTCAAGTCCTTAGCAGATCTTCTCATCAAAAAATGGCAAATTGAGCAAAAAAGTATGCTATGTTGTGCTACGCTACATAGCATAGCACAACATAGCGACGATGTAAGAAAAACAAAAGGTGTCTCAAGTGCAAGATCAGCAAGTTGTAGTTGCAGTTGATAGCATGATCAAGCTTCAAGTAAACGTTTGCAACTTTGATGTCATTCACAGATAACGTCAGCTACTACGCTGTGCTACACTACGTAGCATAGCAAACATGCAAAACTAGCCAAAACACTTCAAAGGCTTCCAGCACATGCAATTAAGTCCAACACAAATTTCTTCTTCGAAGTGGTGGCTATGCCATGCTACGCTACATAGCATAGCACAGCGTAGCAAGTAGCTACGCTATGCCAACATGATACGCTCCACAACATAGCACAACGTAGCAAGCAACAACACTATGCCAACATGCTACACTACACAGCGTAGCAGGTAGCTATGCTACATCAGTGTGCTTCACTCCTTGTCTACATTGTTGGCACACCTAGTCCCAGCATCTCCAGTTTTGATAATGTAATTACAGCGTGACAGGTTCACGACCAGCTTTACATGTTCATGCAGCATGAACAAGTAAACATCTTATGGGTCCAAGACACCTGTCATCCAGGCCTCATTTCTCGCATCCTCTTGACCCTATAAATACCTCGATGAGCAATGCTCAAAGGCTTGGCAAATTTTTTGGCTCTTACTAATTGGTTGGCAAATTTTGGGGGTTGTTGGCAAATTTGGTTGGCAATTTTGAGCATTGTTAGCATTTTTTGTTGGCAAGTTGACAAACTTTAGCAATTATTGGTTAGAAAATTTGTGTAAAGGATGGGCAAAAAAAAATCCCTAGTTGACAGGTTGGCTTTGTAGCATTTCGCATTATTGGCTCTTAACTCTACGTTCAAGCACACAGTTGGCTTGCTTTGAACATCCTGGTTACTTTTCAAATCTCTGTGCTTCCCAGTGTTGCACAACCGATTGTATCCATCTTGACAAAGTAAAGTCGTAATCTTGAAGCAATGCATTTCTCAACTCTAGTTCACTTTATTTTCCTGCTTATTATTGCATTCTACATTGTTTTCGCTTCCTTGCATTTAATAATTGTTATTTTATGCTATAAGCATTGTTTCCATATTAAACATTTACAAAAGGTTAAGTGACACCGACTAAGCCCCTGTCTGATCGACCAAACCATTTAGGGTGCCCCATTTCTGTTTTATCCAGCATGGACCTCGCGCGGATCTAGGGTTAAAACTGTTCACCCAATGACCTCTCGATGTTTTCCAGCCACCGAAATTTTTAGTCTCTACAATGGTAGATAGTGATGTGGTGTTAGGTTGTGGTAGAGAGACATGCAAAACTAATAGCTCTCAATGGTAGACTACGATGACACGTGGCTCTCTGATGGTGATGTCAGAGCAGAAGTGTCTAGAAGAAAGGGTGCATGTAATGGGATATGTGGTAGACAACATGTGACAGTGGCAATTGGTAGCATTTAGTGGTGGGGTTCTCTTTTCTTTCTTAGTAGTGTAGCATGCACGTAGACAGTGCATGGATTCGCTCCCTCTACACAGTACTAGTAGATGTGCATGGTAGGTTTTCAAGCAAACTGTGTCATGCATAAGAAATCTCCATGGTAGCACCAACAATAGCAATGAGTGGTCTATCTTTCCTCTCTCTTTGCTTTTAATGCGATGATGACAATAGGTTCTAATAGGATACATGTAGGGGATGTTGGAGGGTGATCAGAGTAGATCTCTCTCTCTCCCTTTCACTATTTCTCTCTCTTCCTCTTCAATGGTAGTCAAAGTTTTCCTACCTAGTGGTAGGTACCATCGACAACGATGGACCGACAACACTAACGATGACCATGGAAAATTTAATTTAATTTAGTTACTTTATTGTATTCTTGAATTCAAGACAATCAATTAACTTAAATTCCCTAATTTTTTAGTTTGGTTTACAATTTTGAAATGTCACATACCCCTCTCTAGCCAAGACTATTACCAAGTTTCCATACCCATACGAGAGAGACCCTAGGTGATAGTCTCCTCAAATGAGTTTTTCCCCAAGTGTTGGTGCATCCAAAATTTATACATCAACAATATCAAATTCTATAAAAACTACTAGTTGTAGTTAGGGTTTTAAAATGATTGATTAGCCCAATCTTAGAGATAATATCCCTTTCAACTTTTTCAAAAATTAGTAGAAGATTTGATAATTTAACAAAATAAAGAACCGTTTGAAATTCAGAACATGTTGGATTAAAAAAGAGAGTCTACTTTCAAATACTTAATAAAGCACAACAATGACTAAAAACAACAATATCAAGGGTCTTAGAAACTATCTTCAAGGCAACAAATTCTACCTTAAAAATGAGTTTGACAAATAACATGCATGGACAACATCTGATGAGACGCGATATCGCATGCACCGCGATATCACAGCCATCGCGATATCGCATCCCATGTGATATCGCGGCCACGATATCGCGTCGTCCCTACGATATCACGTACGCGATATCACGGTCCGCCACCAAATCTATATATAAGAGGTGGCACTCCCCTAATTTCCCATCCTAGGCTTAAAGTAGGGAAACTTTGGCAGTTTGATCACTCCAGAGATACAACATTTTCCATGTGCCCGTAGTAGGAGTCCCCAAGTGAACGGATCTTTATTCGAGCAGCTTTGTACCTGAATGCCAGTTGTGTACAGCAATAAAGACAAGCTTTGTGGATAAACCTTGCAGTGCATGGAATAGGTTTATTTCCTATTATTTATTACCTGCATTAGCGCGGCATGAGTACGACTTGGTTATGAGCATTGACGAATGTGTACGGCTAACTAAGGAATCAGCTACTCATTGCGATTAGTCTCTCTCACCCTTAACTCCTAGAATACGAGTTGAGTACGACTTGATTACGAGCATCTACAGGTGTGTACGGCTAGTTAAGGAATCGGCTGCTCATCACGTTTAGGCTAGTTAAGTGGCTCAGTACGACCACTTCGAGCACGTGCATTACGTGTGGTGATCCCAGTAACAATTAGCGTTTGGTAGCCACAATTGCATAGTTCAGGGTGTGTACGGTAAGTGGGAACGGATGCTAACACTAGTTAATTTAGACTTAGGTCCTTAATTAGAGTTCGTTAGCTCTCTCAACCCTTCACCCTTTAGCATAGGAGAAAAACCATAAAAGACTATAAAAATCATATACCTTGAACTTATTTAACCATACATCGTGACAACAACAAGTCTGGGAAGACAACGAATGATTAACCCCAAGTGTTCCATGGAGCATTTAGGCATTTAGTCTGCGGAGTTCAACCAGATCACGC
>MNCI01013830.1:722438-807912 GCA_015680685.1 Gnetum montanum | reverse complement strand
ATATATATATATATATATATATATTGAAAGCCTTATGAAATTTTTTTTCTTAAATGTAAAAATGATTTCTTCCCTAATTTAATGTAAATACCAAAACCTCTTTGTGAGAAAAATAGGTTTGGGTATAAAAACCTTTTTTTTTCTTTAAATAACTTATTATTATTTGACATAATAATGGCTTTTTCCTATAAATGCTCAGTGCATGCTTGTTCAAAATGTTAATTTTAGTTTCAATCATCTAAGAATAAAAATAATATACCAAAAATGATGATTTTTGAGAGATGGAAAAATGGAAAATTAACTCCTATGGAGCTTTATATGAAACTTGTTGGAATATGATTAATTTAATAGTACTTATATTACATATAGAAGAAGATATGAATGGGGAAAATGAATTTAAATAGAAGTTTATTTAAAATAAATGTACACTATTGTTTTTCTTTTGAATTTTTTAATAAGTAAAGCTACATGGTAGCAAGTAGTATCATCCAAATAAAATCTCTCAAGATAACCCATGATATGGATGGGGTTGTAAAATGATTGAGGGTGAAGTATTTAAGCACATGACTATTAATAGAATCATTGTATAATATTTTTGATTGGACTTAATTATAAATCTTTAAAAAAGCCATTGCATGGATGGTTAATGCTAATTCTATCCAACTTGGCTTAATATGGTTGGAAGATGAGTGAAAACCCAATTTCGTTTCAAGTCTCTATGCCAAGAATCAAACCTAAGTCTTATGAGTGAAGAAACAAGTACCCTACCATCACCTTAAATGATAGTTAATCACTTAATCTCATTTTGGGTGTTGAACCTCCAAAAACATATTAATAATGAGCAAAGAAAATATAGAGTTAACATTGAATAGACATCATTAGAAAAGAATATAGAAAAAGAAAAAAATTTTGATTTTTGGATTATGTACTCAAGCAAATAACCTTACAATTGGTATATTGGATAAACAAGTTAAGAAAATTAATTATTAGTAGGCAGGAAGGTCCTATTCCTAACAAAATTAATATCACTTTTTAACATCCATGCTTGAACTTAAAATAGCAAAAGAATTTGAGATAGAAAGTTATATCTTAATTCTAATATTTGTATTAAAGCAAGAAAGTCGTATCACTTGTGGAAGATCTTCACCTCCTTGCTTATTATTAATCTTATGTTAAGAATCTTTACCATCAAATATAACCTTCTTATTGACACTAGTTTTAATCTTTGAGTTCATAGTATTTTTGTCAAATAATGAAATTTTTTTCTTACAAGCTATCTGTCTAGGCTACTGAATATTTTCTATAGTACTAATAAATATATGCACAAGAGCTTCTATCTTCTCTAGATTCTTTATTACCATTTGATTGTTTTTATTATTAATATTAACTTGACTTTTAGTATCTTCAACTTCAACACATTTTTTTTCTTTTTCTTTTAGAATCTTTTTTCCTGAGCAAAAAGGGACAAGTATTAAACAAATTTCCTTCAAAATGGTAAAAGTTGCAAGAAATAGAAAAATTATAATATGTAATTACTTGAATATATGTCTTTTCTCTTGCGTATAATACCAATTCCTTTTTATGATTGATATGGTTGACTTCAACAAAAAAAATATCTATGAAAACCAAAAGTTGTAGGAATAGACTCTGTATGCTTAATGGGACTAAGGAGACTAATAATTTCTTACTTAATTTTCTAAAAAATCAATGAAAAATTATATAACTTAACAAACATAGAACATTAGCATATTCTTTAGATTAAATATCAAAATTTGGAGCCCACTTACCAACAATCAACACTACATATTTATGTATAAAATACCTATATTTAGCACACACTACACCATCAAATCATTACCTAATTTAGCAAGTTAAAAAAACAAGAATAATACTTGTCATAAAAGACTTAGATGTCATAATTTTTCATCACATCATTTAATTACAAAATGAAACTTTAATTACAAAGCAAAAAACCAAAAAAATGAATCAAAATATATTGTGATGAAAAATCAGCAACCAATAACTCATGTACATCATTAAGAAGAACAAAATTAAGTGTCTTAGTTGCATCAACATCGCTAGAAGAATGCACCACAATTTTTTTTTGTCTAGCTTGTAAATCTACATTTTGAGAATCAATAAAGTATCAATAAAAAAAATAAAAATTTCAACATTGGTTGAAAAAGATAGGAATAATATAAAATCCCCCATAAGAAAAGTCTTGAGAAATTAGATTTGTTGGAAAAAAATCAAAAAAAAGAAAAATAAGGTTTGTTCAAGAAACATTCGAGCAACTAAAAAAATCATATTCTTTAGAAAAACATCAGATCTATTGAAAAAATCTCATTTTGAATACCTCAACCAAGGGTTGAACTAAGTCTTAAGACTTGAGATATGAGCATCAAACTCAACTCAAATGATGGTCTCTAACCACCTTACCATCACTTCAAATGATGATGGTTCGTAATTTATCATTACCTAAAAGCTAAATGCTTACCCTTACCTTCATTGTAAATTATGGTCCTCATATTAATCATTATCTAAAAGATAACCCCTATATCTATCATTATTCAAGGATTCAATGTTTATTCTATCAAAATAGCTTTATCAAGGATTCAAACAAAAACTTCACATCTAACATCTTTTCAGTGGTTACTTCCAAGTTTGAACCTAAATGACAACTTGACGAGGCTCACGAAACAAGTCTCTTTGGCACCATTGAATCTTGGTGGCCACTGGATTTTGCCAGGATTACTGCAAAGTGTTGTCTGCCCACATGTGAATGCCCGTATTTGTCTCTGGAACTCTGCGCAAGGGATGTGGGCCGCTTGACTGCTTGTGGGGCGTGGCCACAGCAAATATCAGCATCGGATGCACAAATATGCCAATTTATGGGCTTATCTTGACAACTCAGTGGCAGCTTCATTTAACTAAATTTCATATCCTCATGGTAAACTGTACGCGGATATTCCGCTGTTCGGTGCTCAACTCGTACGTTGTCTTTGGATTTGTTCCTTTGCAAGACACAACTGCAGCATAAATTCCAAAACTTGCCTACTTCTCGTGACGCGCATTATAAATCATCGTCATCATCACATGATGAAAATCTTCCCAACAAGCGAATGCGACAATACACGTATATAGGTGCAGCCCTCCGAACAATACAGACTACCGGATTGCGGATTCTGTTCTTGTGTCTGCGGATTGCTTTGCTTCGAAACGTGCAGACAAAAATTGAATTATTTGGGAAAGGAAGCGTGCTCCAAAACAGTAGTAAAATTGCAAATACCTGATGATTGTATGAAAGACTAAAACAAGGTTAGCCAATACCCTATAAATGAATCGTAATACTGCTTGACGTGAATATGATAAAGCCGTGGATTTGGTACGCTCTAGCCCTGGCCTTGGTTAGCAGAATCGAATCCTTGTAAACGTATCTGTGACAAGGAGAAGAATCCGAGGAATTGAGTATGCCGTGCAAAAGCTGCTGCAAAAACAAAAAGAATGTGAGTAAAGGAAGGTGGAGTCGTGAAGAGGATAAGAAGCTCAGATCGCACATCTCCAGACATGGAGTTATTTGTTGGAGACTGGTGCCGTCGCTGGCAGGCAATAATTCCATCTCAATAATATTATCTCTCTTGCTTACTTCATTTACGGTGTGTCCATGCCATTTTTTGTTTTTTTGGTTTCCGTGAAAGTATGATTTTGAGTCATGATTCAAATGTACCTTGCTGCCACAGGTCTGAACAGATGTAGCAGAAGTTGCAGGCTGAGATGGCTCAACTACCTCAGACCGGACCTCCGAACCCAGGAATTTAACTCCGCAGAAATCGCTCTCATTCTGAAGATGCACTCAATTGTTGGCAACAGGTAGTATGCCTCTGTTTACATGTCATCTACTTTACGTGACTCTCAATTTCCACCGCTATGAAATGCATACTTAAGTTTTGGATTCCATGTTAATAGCCAAGATATTAAAATTGATTCTTTGATATTTGATCAAATGCATCTGGCAAGTAACATGCAGAACATATGCACCTGCAAAAATTCTATGAAATTGTAAAAGAAGCTTGTGGAAGTTCGATGACTTAGCGGTATAACTCCGTGTTATCTGAGATTTTATTCCATATAAAAATTTTGCATTTTATTGTTTTAAATTCACCTGGCTGTAGTTCCAAATTAAATTATATTGGTTTCTCATCATGTAATTTTATTAAGATTAGGTGAACGTTAACACTAACACTAATATTTTTATTTATTTTTTCAAACCATGTATGTGAGTCACCTCTTGGTTTTTTAATAAAGCAATAAAGCAACCTCTTCTAATATGTGCACATTTTGGTGTCACCAAATCATTTGAAATAACTTAATGTTTTCATCTATCTGTACTATTTCACACTTGCTTGCTCTAATAAGAACATTATTGAATCAATGTTATTTGACAATACTCGTGTCACAACTTTCTAAGAACATTGCAAGATGTGAGAACATTGGGATATAAAACCACATCTTGGGATGAGTTTGGGAGGTTGGATGGATTTTAGAAACATGGTTAAGGACATAACCAAGATGCAATTAAAATAATATATTTTAATGATATTTTAAATATATCATACAAACTAAGCTAAAATATGCGAGTAACTCCCATTGAATGCATCAGTTCCATAATTTTTTAGCTTCCATATATTTTCTCATAATGTTATTTTTAGTAACCATCCTCTTGAAAGATTTTAGTTTTATGAATCCAAAACTTGTTCAAAACTATATAAAACTTCTAAGGCATGTCCGGTGAGGTCTTGAATATACTACATCCAAAATGTCATTTTTCTTTAGGATATGTCATTTTTTGTTTTACAACACATCCTTCAAGCCCACCATTGAACATGTAACTTAATATTCACATCCACATGTATGTGTTTAGTTTGATGCTTTTTGATAGACTAGCATTTCTACTAAGCCTCAATCACTTTGATTGAAGAGTATTTCTCCAAGTTTGATTTTCATAGCCATGACTCCTTTAAATTTATCCATCAACATAATATCATTTGCAAAGAAGATACACAAGATCATACCATCTTTTGTATCTTTAGTTACCTCATTCATAACAATGGCAAATAAATAAAGACTTATGGTATACTATTGATGTTGCCCTACCTTCATAAGCAAGTCTATAGATGGTGCATTCTCAAGCTATGTTCCATTACACATATCTTCAATAGTCTTTATATACACAATAAGGATATCCTTCTTCTTGAATACTTAATAATCTCTTGCGAAAATTTATCATACATTTTCTCCAAATTAAGAAAAATCATATGCACATTCCTCATTTCAGATCTTCATGAATTTTCTTAGTAAGACAATGACTTACATAGTTGACATTTTTAAAACAATACCAAGTTGATTCTTATATCTAAAGTTGCTTTTCTAACTTTTTTATATAATTTATTGGATGTCTTTATAGTTACCATAGTTTTAAATATCTCCCTTATCCTTGTAAATAAATATTATAATAGTAACAATATTACATTCTCTTTAATTTTATTAAAATAAATTTATCATTTTATAAATATCCATACCTGTCAAGCGGTACTCTTCCAATGTTTTCCCAATGCCATATATCCTTGGCGATAAGAATTTCTGTCTATCTGGTCTGCTACCATTTCTTTCAGTTGAGCTTCGATTTCCATATTCTGTATTTTACATCTGCGGCTACGATCGGCAAAATTGCTCTTCCTGTAACATTTTAATGATTAAGGTTATTTCTTTTAACACCCTTAGGGAATTTGCTACCCTCGTAAATCATGACAATATCCAATCACGGTCCTTCCATACTTCTCAACTTCATAATATGCACGATGCCTCAGATACTTCTAGAATGTTTTTTTCTTTCATTTATATTTTATTGAGCTCTAGTATGATTATCTAACACCTTTTGGAACTTTGCTACCTAAATTATGCAATATGCGATTAACGTACTTCCATACATTTTAACTTCATTATGTACCGTGCCTTAGATGCTTACGCAATGAATTTTTCTTTCATTTACTTTCTTTTTATTGAGCATTAATATGAATATTTAAAAGACAAAAAATCCATCATGATTTTTCTTTTATGAAATAAGTTATCCACTAGAGCCTCAGTAACAGTAAGAGTATATTGGTAATAGAGGAGCAAACCATAATTGCAAACCAGGCACACATTTTACTTATTGGTAATAGATGCACCCATTCACGTGCATAATGCTGTCCGTGACACAGGTGGTGCAAGATTGCTAAACTCTTACCAGGGAGAACAGACAACCAGGTCAAGAACTTCTGGAATCGTTACTTAAAACCCAGACAGCAGGCGTTGAGCACTGATCATGAAGTTACTCCAAACCAGCAACAGCATCACCGTCCTTCGGTGCCTTCTCATGCAGAAAAGAATGGCGACAATGTTGCAGAATTATTCCATGGAAATAATACAACTGAAAGTGGAGACGAAATTCCCTGCTTGGTGGAAAGTTACCACGGATACTGCTGGGCTGACGATACACAGTGGAATTCGCCTGGGATCGACCATCACCTGTCGTCATCTATGTGGGACTACATCGACTTCAACGTGTCATTTCAATGAATAACACCGGTCTTCCATTATTAAGACAATCCGTAGTGAACAGAGCTCAAAAATCTAATTACCATACATGCTGTACTAAAGAAAGCACATACCCACTACGTTCTATATTTCATTACTACGTTCTATATTTCATTGAAGTTCCTGTAGAGTAGGCTGGGTCGACTATGACTCAGAAGGAAGAAGCATTTATATGAGCTGTCATTGTATTTTCCATGGTTTGAGAAATCTGCAATTAATGGCAATGCAACATTGAAGCCCATTCAAAATTGGATTGGATATTTAATCTAATAAATAGTATTATACTTTGATTGATTTTTTAAGTTTACTATATTGTTTATTACTAATTCCGATGCCGAAAACTAAAATTTCTATATTTGATTTTCCACTCCAACTGAGATATGAGTATTTTGCTAATATTGATGATTTTAATCATATTCTTACATTGATATTTCAGATCTGATTTATAAAAAGAACTGCCTATTTGACGATGCCATCGGATTTCTCAATCTATGATATTTTACATCCAGTGATATCTTTTACAAACAAATTGGCCCTTGAAAGTCCATTACACAACTGGATGGCAAAAGAGTTCGCTCACATGGCTGACACAAAATTGAGAGGTTGAGCTTGATCAAAGCAGAAAAAAACAAAATCATTCAAGGTGTACGGCAGAAAAGAAACAATGACATGCAAAGTTCATCCACCGAAATATTTGCCGCTAATATAAACAATGTTTATCGTAGATGATATCTTGATAATGCTGCAACAAAGATACAATTCAGGAGACTGATTATGTGTTACATGGATACCAGTCTTTCAGTGCCCAACCCAGAGAAGTCGATGTACCTGGACTAAGCCAAGCTAAGCAGGGCGTAGTACAAAGAAGAAAAGATAAATAAAAAACGTAATCTGCAACTCGATCCATCATCTTATTATAGCAGTGCATTACTTGCTGCAGTGAACGGAAAATAAGAAAAATTTAATAAATGGATAATACTTATAATACATCGCTCTCACCAATATAATTGAATGTAAGAGCAGTCAGATGCAATGCCTCAGATTAAAATCCACATATATCTTCTCACGCAAGCAGGCGGAGATTCAAAGAGCTAAATCTCTTCCCGTAATCTCTTCCAAATTGAAATCTTTGTCCATTCTATTTGCATTTTTATCTTCAAAAGTTTTGGATGGCTTTTTTCCCATCTAGCAAAATTCGAATTTAGTTAATTATTCAGCACCGTGGTTTCTATCCAAATCAGTGTTTGCTTTTTAAGTTTTAAATGAAGATCAACAATACAATAAAGGACGACTTGGCAGGCGTACAGAAAGAGAAACCAATTTTTTCATTTTAAAATCTAAAGAAATACATGAAGGTGAAGGCTAAAAGAGGGCTTGCTTGGCTTACAGAAAGAGAAACCAGATTTAACATTTTAAAAGCTGAAGAAATGCATGAAAGGTGAATGCGGACCAGGAAACAAGCTTAAACCTGACAGATCGAGACTCTTTGCAGGGCTGATGAGAATGCCTTTCAGTTTTTCTCAACCCATAAAAACTTAACCACTAAAAATTGCAAAACTGAGCCTAACAACAGTGCCCATGAACTACCACGGACTAACAGTTTTATCAGTGAGGGCATCCTTCACATTTCGACCGCTCAATCTCGTTCTCCTCCACCTCTCCGGGGATAAATCATAAGGCACCGACGTTGCATCAGCTCCATCATGACTTTGCATAACTCCGTGAATGTAATGAGGGGAAAAAATGCCGGAAATATACACGATGATTCCGCCAGCCTGTCTGCCCTGAACGGAATATTGTGTCAGTCACAACAGTATCGAAACGATGAAATTTCTCACAAGTGATGATTACAAGTCCGGCGGAGCAGGTTCGTACTGCGGAGGTTGGTTGCAAACGGGAGGATTTCGCTGCGCGGAGGAAAAGAGGAGCGTTGTTCTTTGTTTCTGATTCAATTTCGATGTTGCATTCGCAGCTGTGCGATTTTTTTTCATCTTTTTGCAAAAAAACGGTAGTTTTCTGTTGAAGCTCACAGAAGCACAGGTCTTTTCAGCTCATCGTGAAAATGGAAGCCTGCTTTACAGTAATACTCTGAATCATCTAATCCTGTCGACGGTTTTCTCAGATGCAAATGCAGTGACGGCCATTGATCCATTGATTGCAGTTAGGCCGCTGACGATCCCTCGCAAGGGTTTGGCTTTTTTTCATTCAAAGTATTTTTAAGAAGGGTAGGTTTTGGGCAGATCTGATTTTTGTAAGATTCTCCACGCAGATATTATAGAACTCCCATCTTCTTTAATAATTGATGAAATTTCTCCTATTATTACTGATCAAGATATTTCTGTTGATTATCCAAATGCAGATGTAGATTTACAGACTAACCAGAAAAAAGCTCAAGGGCGTTTTTATAGTAATGTTGATACAATCAAGAAACCTAAATTTGTTTTTCTTGCCGGTTTATGAGTCATTAGTTGCTAATCTTTCATGTTCATTTAAATTTTGGGCTACCTACCTCAAAAACAAAGTTTGGATTCATAGTTAAATGATGTCCGGAAAAAACATGACATTATTCTCATTTTTTTTCCCTACTTGTTTAGTCAAGCGATGCTTCGATGGTGTAGCATGCCCTAGACCTAGAGTCTTTTATACATAAACGTGTAGTGTTAATATTCATAAGTAAGCTTCAAATTTTGATATCCAATATAAGAATATGCTAAAGTCCCATGTCTTGTTGAGTTATATAATCTTCCACTAATTTTTCTAAAAGGTGAATAAGAAATTGTTAGTCTCCTTAGTGCCATCAAATATATAGAGTCTATTTCTACTAAATTAACCTTCTCAATCATAAAAAAGAGTTAGTATTATAAGTAAGAGGAAAAACTTATATTCAACCAATTACATCTTATAATCTGCTTAATTATTGCAATTTTTACCATCATGAATGGCATTTGTTTAATGCTTTTTCTTTTTGCTCCAAAAAAAAAAAAAAGATTCTCAAGAAAACAAAAAATATCTTGAAGTTAAAGATATGAAAAATCAAGTTAATGTAAATGATAAAATTTAGAGATAGAAGCTCCTATGCATATTTTTACTATTACTAGAGAAGGTATTAAGTAGCCTAGACAAGATAGCTTGTAAGGCAAATTTTTCCTTGTTTGACAAGAATACTATTAACTCAAAGAGCACAACCAGTATCAACAAGAATGCTATTGCTAATGGTGAAAAGTCTCAATGTATAATTCATAACAAGTCATAAAGTGAAGATCTCACACATGTGAGACCACTTTCTTACTTTAATATAAGTAATGATATTCAACCATAGCTATCTATCTCAAATCCTTTTGCTATTTTAAGTTTGAGCATGGATAATAAAATGTGATGTAAATTTTGTTAAGACTGAGACCTTCTTCCTTCTAATGATTAATTTTCTTCACTTATTTTTAAAATGTATCAATTGTAAGGATGTTAACCTAAGTAGATAGTACTAGAATTAGAAAGTGTTATCTTCTCTTATTCTTTCTCTACTCATTGTCTAACTTTGTGATGTACTCTAAATTTCCTTTGCTCAATATATATATATATATATATATAGGGGTTCAACTACCCCATAATTGATGATTGCATAGCATAATGTACCAACCTAGTATTGTAGCTTTGCCACTTATGGGCCTCTATTATAGAGCTCAATCATTAAGCTAATCTCTCCTTGAAAATATAGGCATTTGCTATGTGCATGTTGGATAATCCTAATACAAAATTGTATTCATTTTTAAGTATTCATTTGCTAATATTTTCTCACCATTTTTTTATAATGTTGTATCAACTGGTACTAGAAAAAGATATCCAAGGCCATGAGAGAAAGGATCAACCCTGCAAAAGAAGCATACCTTGTTTCTAATCTTGTAATTTCTACTTATGATCGTTGGTCATTCCATGCTTATTTGTAGTCTGTAGACATAGTAGCACAAGTCTGCAAAGGCATCTCTTGTCTTATGTGATTTATTAGAAACTAGAAATTTTTATTACATCTAGGCAATCACAAAGAAATTGTTGGATGGTTACAGTGCCTCAACATAATTTTGAAGAAAATTGAAAATATTATTAATATAATACCCCAAGCAGATAGGGTCAATTTGAAAGAAACAATCATCATATTACAATTAATAGCATATTTCAATTAAATGTGAGCCAAAAGATGGAAAAAATAAAAAAAATATATGTTCTTCATCTTCTATGCTATGTTTGCATAGTTTGCAGGTATGCTTTTCTCTTGGTAAATTGATTTAATGACCTACCTCAATAAGGAGATGATAAGAGCTCATTCTTGCTCTAGCATTTTGATTCCTTGGATGAACATGAGTCTCTAAGAATAGATACTATTGAGTACTAGATAACAAACCTTTAAAAAAATGTAAACAAAAACACTTTTCTTTGATGTGTTCAACAAAACTTTAGCTAAGACTTTTTCTTTTTAGTTTTCTGAAAGAGCCTTTTATTTAAAGGAAGATCCTCTATAGTAATATTTCATGACTAAATCTATAATTATCGTTGATGTAACCATCTATTTTCTTATGTAGCATTCATTGTCTCCTTAGTAGAATTAACTTCCTCCATGTGAGTTAACTTTTAAGTATAAGTACTAAATTGACCAAGGGTTTCAACTTCAAGAGAAAGCAATTTGCTTCTAAAAGTAAGATATCATAAGACATTTGCATTTTCACTTGAAATTCATATACAAGAAACTATTTTTGAATATGCTCTAATTTTTTTTCAATTATGTATGGAAAGAAAATATCCACAAGTAACACATCCATATAATAATATATATTGGACAAGACTAAGAAAAAGTTATCTTTTGATCTCCCATGCCAAAATTTCTTTCTTGCTATCATTATTTCTTAGAGCAAATAGATAGAGCTCGCATGCCACTTGAAACCCTGAGTAATAAGGATATTCCAACTATAATTACTAGCAAATTCAACTCCTAAATATTTATAAGGTTCACATATATCAAGTATTTTTTTCTCCAAGGAAAAAATTGTAATTTATATTTCTAGTACCACAAACTAGAATTTTAGTGTTATCAATATTAACTTTCATACCCTAATGGTTGTAGTAGCCTTGGAGAATTTGAAGCATATAATTTAAATCTGTAGTTGATTTTGCAATCAAGGCCATATCATCTACAAAGAAAAGCATGTTAGAAAAATAATCCATTCACTGACATACCATGATTAGAAGCATTTTGCATCCATTCCTCCAATTCATTTATAAATATGCCAAAAAGAGTAGGGAACGAAGAGCAACCTTCTTTAACTCCAATATTTAAATAGTGAGGAAATATGTTGAGTCAGCATGTTTCAAGAATCGCAATAAATCAGGGAATTGAGTCTCAGTTATATTTTAAAGTTGCAAAAATGATACCTCTATCTATTGATTTCATTCTAAAAGTAAGGTTTATTATAAAAGTCATGCTGATTCTAATCTGGCTACTAATCATTGAATTGATGATCTCTCCCTGACTTAAAAAATTATGACTCAAACTAAGCTCAACATACTATTTTTCGCTCAATGTACCACTTATTGTGAAGTCTAATAAGTATATATATATTCTTAACCAGTGAAAACAACAATATAAAGCTATTTCTCAATAAATTATACTTTTAGAACTTCATTTTAATACTTCATGAGCAGTTATTCATTAAGAATCTATAATTATAATTATAGTTAATGTGTTGTAAATATTTTTAAAATTACTCTTACTATTCAAAATCTTGTCAAGTCACGCTTCTTTAAGATTTCAGGCTTCTCTATCACGCGCTCGCCGGCCAGTGAAGCATAGATTCCTGACCAATCTTGTCCTTCTATTGATCTTGGCCCTCCTCTTGCCTCCTTTAGGCGCTACGAGCGACATTTTGTTATTGATGTGGAATTCTTGGCTTTACCATAACCCGGACTCTGCCCACAACGGATGACTCCCCTGATTCTTTGGCTATCGATTCCTACAGGTCTACGTTTAGCAGTGCAAGCAAACGGCCTTTGGCCCGCATGATCAGCAGCCAAATCTCTGCATAAGTGAGATCGTAGCGCCGGTGTTGTTGATGTTAAAGGTTTATTCCCTGCATAAAGCAAGGATCATCATCCTGAATCTCACAATGCTCTTTATTTTGCCAAGTAGCAGTAAATGACTCAAAGCTTAACTTTTTTAAGTCCCTGCATTTATGTTTGAACTTAAGTTATACAACTTAAAGAAACAAGCGCTTCAGTGAGTGAAGTCTTGAACACCAGCACAAATCTTACAACTTGAAGAAACAACCACCTAAAAGGAAGAGAATAAATCTAAAAACACAGTTAAGAACATTAAGATTTCATTGTTGGTCTTCCTCATAATTTATAGTGCGTGATTTACTGTACATCGTTTCAATTAGCATCATCCGATTGGCAACATCCAGCAAAAACTGACAACAGCAACTTGGTAGCCGAAATATTTACTGACAACAGCAACTTGGTAGCCGAAATATTTTCCAGAACTATAATAGTTGCAATTCCTCAACCATATATTAATGTTTCCGTTCCACCTTTAACTCTAGTGCCATAAGAGTGAACAAAATCTGCATGTGAAGACAGCGCGTCTCGCCTTCCATGAAACAGACGAAGGTACAAGTTACTGCTCTAAAGTACGTTTTGCTTGAGTACATTCGTTGTCCACGTTATTAAATTGAGTCGTTCCTTCTTTTCTTAATATTCACTTTTCTTTTCTTAATACCTGTCTTTTATTTAATTTTTAATAAAAAGAAAAACAAATTACTAGGCTTGTTTGGGCATTTATTTTTAAGAAGTTATTTGTTCTCAACCCCCGGCCCCACACGAGAAAAACAAAATACTAGGCTTAGTAGTAAGTCCAAGTCAAACTTTGTTTTTATTTATTTATTTATTGTTCGGTTGGATAATTTATTTTGATTATGTATTTTACAGACATAAACTTATATATCATAGATGGGGATCAAGATCTTGGCCTTTGCAATTTATTTGATTAAACCCTTATAACTATACAATCTTTTATTGATGAAAGCAAGATCCCCTGGGGGTTATCATCTCTCTAATACTCTTCAATTTTGCAAGCATGAAAAAAATTTACTCTTATTTAATATTTTTCATTAATTAAACCTAGAACAAACATTGCACCATAGCCACACATTATAAATGTTGGTCTCTTTTTTATATCCAAAAGGTCTAAGGTCATGAAGGATAGGTCCTAAGATCAAATTAGGTATAACTGGCATTTGGGATGAATACTTGAGATTTTATTTAGCTTGAAAGGGTAGTTGGATGGTTGAAGGCAACTCTACATGAAATTTCCCATTATTAATTTCTCTACCATTATTTCCTTGATTTTCTCTATCAAATTTTCCTATCATTGTTGGTCAGCCATCTATTTCACCCATTCTTTTATTAGGTATGCCAACTCTCTTGCCAAAAGTAAAAATTCATATCCTATGAATTATGGGTCTATTTTTGTAACCTGCAGCAATATGAAAGGAGCACAAAGGAAGTATTCTTGATGTGAAATTTGCCAATGCATACACTTCAAAATAATCCCCTTTGTAAGTTGCAAATTCTCCTTGAGCTTCAATCTTTTGGAGCTATGCTACTACTATGGTGTAGGAATTGATTTTTGTTGAAGTTTTTCACATCAAAGGTTTTCCCAAAGTTAATTGTGTGCCTTTTCAAGTTTTATAGTGTTATTTATTTTATTTAAACATTTAACTATGTACAACTAGGAATAACATAGCTAATAAGACTCAAAGTGTGTAAGGCCCTTAATCTTGTACTTTTAGGGATGGATAAAAATCTTAGGCATCATATGTAGGGATGCTCATCTAGGTTCTAAAGAAGCTAGACATGTGCTATGAATGTTACGAATGTTCTAGTCTTGGTATATAGTCAAAGTCTCTAAAGGTAGAGTGCAAGGACTCATGGTGAGATCATCTCCACATAATAATTCATTAATGTAATTTTCAAAAAAAAATTACTAAAAAAGCTATTGATCATATTACTTATCTAAGTATGGATCCAACTTGTTGGTGAAGTATATTGAATAAGTGAGTAATGAGAAAGGATAGATGACCTAAACATCCTCACCTTTAAAACAGTGAAGTTTCTTGGGAATGATGAGCTACCTTAAAATTATTAGGAGTATTAAACATTAATAATATCCCCTTATACATTTAAAAAGTAACCTAGTCACTTAACTGGAATTACTAAGATTGACTAGTTATGTAGGATTGTTCGCATATGCTATTAGGATGGTTCTCCTCTCTTTTTTTATTACTTCACATTTGGACACTTGGATTAGATCTTCTCCTCGGTAAAACTCTAGCTAGCCACTTATGCTAGTAGTCAAAACGTAAGTCATTGAAGAAAAGATTAACTTTCTTAGTATCTAAAATTTACACTTTCCAAGATACTGTTAACATCACAAATTTGGGCATGCAACTTCATAAAGAATGTAGTCATCCCATTATAATGATTATCCTTATGATAGATTATAAAACTTTATCAAACTATCAAAAATCCTTAATTCTAAAGTGAAAACTCAAAAGAAAACTTTCAAAAAAGGTTAAAGCCATAATCATTTTCTTAACCTAGAGGGGAGGTTTTTTCTACTATTGGTTGTAACGATGAAAACCTATGGATCAAATTATTTTGAATCATGATAGTGGGAAGATAGAATTGCATTTGATAGATGTATTTTAGATGTAAAAGAAGTTTAGGAGATGACATCTTTGAATAGTAATTTCATTAATTTATATGGAAAATATGAAATAATTTAAAGTTCTTGCTAATTTGAGAGATTTAAAATTATTTTTGTTGAATTTCGTACATAAAATGCTTAAATTTTATGTCACTGAAACAATTGAAATCTTTTCTTGAAAGGAAATGCATCTCCTTGGTACATAGGTGAAAACTTGAAAGGACACTCACTGAAACAATTGAATCTTTTCTACTCACATTGAATTAAGTCATTAACCATGATAAGTAGTTTAAAAAGTTGCATTAATGGCTACATTAACTCTAGTAAAGTTAGTTTCCTTCTATACCAATGCAATTATAATACTTCAAAAGGAGACAAAATCACTACTTCGATAAGATATAAATGCAATGATGTATTGGACCATACTTACAGTCTATAAAAGCCATTTAGCAAGCCAATATTAGGCATATTAAATAATATGAACAATAATAAGTTGCTAGATGAAAAACTCAATAACTTCAAATAATGTCTTTTATTTCAAAAAATTAGAGATTATCAACTTGATCAAATGAATTTTCTTGAGTATGAACTAGATTTTTAACAATAATGAAGATGGAAAAAATTGACCTATAGAATGATGATGTAGTCTTGTTAGTGTTACCTTAAAAATCATTGCATGTAAATTTATATCATATTACTTCCCGTAAGTATAGGCCCTCATAAATGATGTTCTATTCCTTAGAAGAGGTCTCCTCAAACAAAGAAAATTCATAGAGGTATTAAAGTAATGGGTTTCATCACACTTCATCTCCATCAAAAATGATTTCTAGATAGCAAATAATTAAGAAAGCATGGTGAAACCCATTAAAAGTACTAATCTAGATAATAGTAAGTGTCTAACAACACATTATAGTATGATAGATGTTGATGAGCTGTGATATCGCGTATGGGATATTGCGTATGCGATATCGTGTCCCATCTTATTTTCTATAAATAAGAGGTGGCTCCCCTTGTTTTAGGCACTTCGACTTAGACCCTTAGGGAAACTCTTGCAGTTTTACCATTCCAAAGTTAGAATAATTTCCATGTGCCCGCAGTAGGACTCTTAAAGTGAACTAATCTTTATTCGAGCAAATTGTACCTAAGCACACATTTTTGTACAGCAATAAAGATGAACTTTATGACAAACCTTTCAGCATATGGACTAAGATAAATAGTAATTAATTATTGTTGAATGTTTAAATGCTTTCCTAGTTAATTAATCTCTCTCAACCCTTGACTATCCTAGTTAAGTACACTCAATACAACCGCTTCAAGCATGTGTGTAGCGCTTGGTAAGCCAGTAACGATTAGTGTTTGGTAATCCCAGTAGTGTTGCATTGGTTCAGGATGTGTGTGGCAAGTGGGAACGGATACTGGTGTTAGGAACAATCAGAATGTAGTTAGTGAATAGTTAATGAAAGTTAGTCACTTAGTTCTCTTCACCTTCCCCTATTAGCGTAAGACATTAAAAAGATAAAAGCTATAAAAATCATATACCTCAAGCTTACTTAACCATACAACTATGAAAATACAAGTAAGTTTGGGAAGACAACGATTGATTAACCTTAAGTGTTCTATTAAGGTGCATAAGCACTTAGTCCTTGGAGTTTGACCGGATCGCACGTGAACACTTGTATTCATATGGTTGAGTGTAGGGATACCTTGCCACTCATCATTGGTGTCGTTGCCAGGGACTTAGTTGTTTGTTCGCTACATAGAACATAGGAGATCATTCATATCTTTAGGACGCTAGAATGAACCCTTAGGGTTAATCAAGAAAAGATAAGATAATGGTAAATTACACACCGAACAAAACAAAAATGTCTTCTTCTTCACATAAGAGCACTGCATTACCTAGGACTAACACAAGAGACAGTCAGCGGCATAACACACATAACCAAGATCCGCCAGTTCCTTAATAGTTCTGTGTGGTATATATTCAACATGATGATTATGTACTTGAATTTACCTTTATTCTCCATCAAGATGAACAACTGCATTGGAGAGACTTAGAAGGTAACATAGTGTTGCCTCTAGATCGATCAATCTCCAACATGCTCCTTTGTGCTCTTTCATGAATAGACATGTCATTTTTGTACATAGAATATGTTGCATGCAATCATGACACAAGGGACTACCATCCCACAAGAGTGCAACTTCAAAGGGACTTGCAATAGGAGAGATATCATACATCCTTGAAGGGTAAATGGCCCCATAACTCTCCACATGTCTTGAGCGAAATTGAGGGTGGTGAACTTGCTTCAGCAGGATCCCCACCAAATGATGTTCCTCCTCCTCACGATGGTTAGGAGGTGGTGTATCAAAACCTCCACTCCATAGTTCACAACCTTGGTTCTGATCCCCACGAACATGAAGTGTTCAATGAGGGAACACAATCACATGATAAGGGCAGGCATTCTGATCATAATCACGATTAGAGCCGAGATGACCGAAGAGAAGGTAGGAAACATTATCATGACGATGGTTCTCCTTCTTCTTTACCTTCATCATCACATTCACCCTCTCCTTCAGTGTCTGGATGTAGTCATAAGGAACCTAACCATGAGGATAAAGGTAAACAGAGTGAAAAACATCAACGAGACAGTCAAGAGTGAGAACGAGGGCACTCTAGGGAATCACAGCATAGAAGAAGGGAGAGTAGGGAACCGCGTAGACATCATAGACACTATGAACGAGATGACCATGAAGAACCCCTACTCGCAACTAGAAGCATGCTAGACATAACAGAGGCTATAAGACTTTCCACAAGGCACCAAAAAGATAGTAGGATCAAGAGGTTAGACATGAATAACATCCCACGGTTTGAGGGAGGATACAATACTAATCCTCAAAGAGGTTAGACTTTCCATGATGCATGTGCGTTGCAAAACATAGAAAATGAAGGGCAAAGACTAAAGTTGTTCCTAAGGACACTAGTGAAAGAAGCAGAAAGTTGGTACTAGTCCTTACATCGGAATCCATTTGGAGGTGGAGTACAATGTTAGAACTATTTAATGACAAGTACCAAACGTACTCCCGAGTGTCTAACCTGTGAAGGAAAATCCAAGGATGGAAGTAGGGAAATCATGAACCCTTGGATGCTACCATGGGCCATTATTATACACTATTACATTGTTGCCCAAGCCATGGTTATTTGCAGTGGGATCAACTATGCCATCTCGTAGATGGACTTAGGCATGAAACAAGGAGAACCCTTGGGACGTATGCCCAAGGAAGGTTATCAAAGCTTAGGTATCATCAAATCCATAGATTGCTAGAGCAAGTAGCCAAAGAAGAAGGTGAGCTATGGAAGAGAGAAAGTGTGGAAGAGTACAACCAAGATCCTTCGCTCTGAAAAAGGGGAGTAAGATTTTGTGAGGAGGAGGAAGAGTCACCAATTGAAGAGATGGTGAATAGGAAAACCTTACCGCTCCAAACATTAATAACCAAAGTATCAGCAAAGGTAGACCAGATGTGGGACTCCCTAGATAGTAGGTTTGAAACTGTTCTTAAAATCATAGAGGAGTCTAGGGAGCAAGGTAGTGACTATGACAAGAAGAAAAAGAGAGAAGTGGACCATGCACGTAACAAAGGTGAGGGTAAAATGGCCATCACTGAAGAGGTTCTGGATTTTGATATGGATAATGATGATGGATGTGAGATATGCCAATGCAACCATCTTAAGGGATGTTGCCCAGTAATCTCACATCTACAATATTCTGGGGTGTATGCACTCAACCCATGACTTAACAAACGGCAAAAAGCCTGATAGTTACCTTATCCCCAAGGTAACCTAAGGCAATTCCACCAACCTTTAATGTATTATCCAAGTGGAACTCCACCACAACCTGTTGAGCAACACCAACAGTGGCAATACCCACAGTGATGGGGAATGCCACCACCAAGGCAACAATACCCCTACTAGCTACCGAATCCATATGTCTATTACGTGCAGTAGCCAATCTCTCCACATGACTCTATTGGTCACGTGACACCACAACATCACTACTAAGCTTAGGAGTATTATAGGACTCGTTCTCCTAGGGGAGATAACCCATAGACATACCATCCTCCAAATCCATCCGCAACTCTCACACTGATAGCTCCATTACCACCCACTCCAGCAATGCAAGAGGAACGCCCCACTAAACCACAAAAATGTAATGCCATGAGGATTGTAAATTTTCAACCCTTTGCTGGTTTTGACAACCGTATGAAGAGAAAACCTTTCTTTAGAACCAATAGCCCAACCAAGCCCAACCAAGCCCTCACAACCATAAGCGGTTGAACCTCTGAATGCCTCTCCATCAAATAAGGCTTTAGAGCTCCCTTCAAATCTAAAACTGAGCTCCATGTACATGGTTATGTTAACATATGTCATTACTAACTGGATTAAGAAGGGCCACCTTCCTAGGAAATTCTCTGACCCTGGAAGCCCTCTAATTTATCTCCAAGTCACTGATAATGAACCATGTAAAACTCTTCTAGACTCAGGTTATGTGATCAACTTAATATCGCAAGAGATGTATAAAGCCCAGAACCTAACTCCATTAAAGAAAAACAATATTCATCTAGAGTTGGCTGACCAGTCCATCGTTGTTCCCTTGGGACTAGTGGAGGACATCATTACCACTGTGTATGGGTGATCATACCCAACTAATTTCCTAGTGATACAAGTAAATAATGATAAAGGGGACTTCCCAATAATCATGGGAAGGGCATGGCTTAGTACCATAAATGCGTGCCTAGAAATCCATGATCTTTCCTTGGAAATATCTAAGGAAAACACTTTTGGAAAGATTGAGAAGAAGAAAGTTCCATGCATCACATACAATGATACAAGGTGTGATTTCGTACAGGAATGTTCAGCATCGCTTGCATGCAACCGGTGTGCATAAGAAATTAACACACAAAAGTGCTTGTATGTAGCAACCACATAACAAGAAGACACCAAGTGGTTGATAGATGATCAAGAGAGCAACTCACTAACTTGCATGGAACTAACTGAGGGAACAACTTGCACTCACATTGAAAGCATAGATACACTAGAGCAAGAGCGTCACCAACTTCCAAAACTTAACCTAAAAAAATCAATTGGAAGAAGTTGGGAACTCCCAAAAAATTGAAACAAGCACTCAATTAAGAGATTACTAGTCAATGTGCAACAGACTAAACCTTACCATGAATCTGGAATGGTCAATGCACATAATACCTCAGCGAAGGGATGACCCCACTCATTATCTCGTATCTCCCTCTTCCAACTCAGTCATGGGGGAGATGGCCACCTCTCCTGATCATTTGAGGCCCTTAGTTCCTTTTTAAGTTTTTGTTTTACAAATTTTTGCAACATCATTTATACTCTTTCATTTCTTTATGTGTTTGTTTATTTTGTTAGGTTCTTCACCTAATAAGTGCTCCTGATGGTGGTATGAACTATATTCCATTGATTGATAATGTTTGGTTTTCACCTTTGAGTTATAATGTTGATACTAAGGTATGGTTATTTTGGTATAATATGCAATGAGTCCATATCGTCCATGCATCCATAAATTTCTATGGTCTCTCTTGGCTTGGAACTGTACAGTTCCCTTCTTAATAATAGAACTATTAACGAATCAGTGATTGGGCATTTCTCAAACTAAGGAAGGTCTCAAAGATTGAAAAGTATGTAACTTCAAGGGGATTTGATGCCTTTGTGCTGGCCATTCTCTTTGGTGCTTGGATTTTTTCTTCTTGGGTTTTCCTTACCATTCTAATGTTGCTCCATTATTGGGAAGCTAAGCTAATAAAAATAATAAGTCTTTTCATGGTGTGGTTCTCACGCAAAAAAAAAAAAAAAAGAAAAAAGAAAAAAAAACAAAAGAAAAAAAAAAGGAAATTCAAAGCACACCCCTTAGAAAAAATAACCATATGGGCTACAAGCACTAGTTATGGAACTAAACAAACATGTTCCGTCTAACTAAGTCCCTTTCTCGCTTCCTACTTTTTCCTTCCTCGTTTCTTCGGAATGGTGGCGACTCTTTGGTAGAAACATTCTTGTTACTTCAAGTGGATGGATTTGCCAAAGGTATTAATGTGAAGTCATTAGATATGGTTGTTTGAGGCTATATTTGGAATGAGATCTACTAAGTCACATTAACCATAAATATACAAGGGGCTGTACACCACCTTGTTCTTGGGACTCCATTCCATTCTCTTCTCCTCATCATTCTTCCTCCATTTTCCACCTCATTGTCAGTTGTATCAATAGTCTATATTTTGGTTGATGCATTGTTTTCTTTTTGGTAAATTCTTGTGGTTAAGACCTTAAATCTTTCTTCCAAATGAAATTTCTAGAGCCTACGGACTCTTTGAATGTGGGACTATCAGGGAATTAAGCGCATAAGCCTGCTTTGGGGAGGACCCACTAGCATTCTTACTTGATGCATTAGTTAACTTCTTTTCCTTAAACATTTTTGCAATCAACATTTATTTTGTTCGTTTCCACCTTTGACATCCCTTTTATTGGCATTACCATTATTTCATTTTCTCCATCTTTCTTATCCCTTATATTTCTCCATTCTATTACTACCGGAGGTCTACTCTTAGTCATGGGGGTCCTGGTCCAATTTTTTCAATTTTCTCCCAACCCCTACACCTTGGGTAGTCACTAGTGTTATATCTCCAGAATCCGTATTAGCCATATCACAACTTAGCCAATGAATCATACACCGAGGCAAGGTATCAATTGCATTGTGATTTATTTACCCTTGCTAATATGTGACTATGTTGTGTGTGCATATGGCAATCATATGACAACGGATTGGAGCTAGAGGAAATAATTGGAATGGATTGGTGCTGGAACAGTCATGCAAAGGAAGAAGATCAATGGCGTGGTTATGGATGGACAACGGAAGGTGAAATTTTGGCATCGGTAGCAACACATCTTCTCCTTTTCTCTCTCTTCTCTCTCAGCTACCAAATAAGGCCTAATGTCAAATGTGTATAGTATTCACTCTTGTGGTCATGAACACTAATATTGGCATGTATTGTAATGATGATCCATTCATGTGTCACCCCATTCACCATTAATGTCATTCAAGTCAATAATCCCATACCTTTCCAATATTTTGTAAGGAACTTGAGGATGAGTTTTCATTCAGTCATGGGGGTATGATGAGCCATGATATTGCGTCCACCCCGTGATATCGCATACATGATATCGCATCCCATCTTATTTTCTATAAATAAGAGGCGGCTCCCCTTGTTTTAGGCACTTAGACTTAGACCCTTAGCTAAACTCTTGTAGTTTTACCATTCCAGAGTTAGAATAATTTCCATGTGCTTGTAGTAGAAGTCTTAAAGTGAATAGATCTTTATTCGAGAAAATTGTACCTGAGCACACATTTGTGTATGATAATAAAGACGAACTTTATGATAAACCTTGCAACATATGAACTAAGCTAAATAGTAATTAATTATTATTGAATGTTTAAATGCTTTCCTAGTTAATTAATCTCTTGCAACCCTTGACTCTCCTAGTTATGTACACTCAGTATGACAGCTTCGAGCATGTGTGTAGCGCTTGGTAACCCAGTAACAATTAGTGTTTCATAATCCCAGCAGCATTGCACTAGTTCAAGATGTGTGCGGCAAGTGGGAATAGATACTAGTGTTAGGAACAATTATAAAATAGTTAGTGAATAGTTAATGAAAGTTAGTCACTTAATTCTCTTCACCTTCCCCTATTAGCATAAGACATTAAAAAGATAAAATCTATAAAAATCACATACCTCAAGCTTACTTAACCATACAACCATGAAAATACAAGTAAGTTTGGGAAGACAATGATTGATTAACCTTAAGTGTTCTATTAAGGCACGTAATCACTTAGTCCTTGGAGTTCGACCGGATCGCATGTGAATGCTCGTATTCGTATGGTTGAGTGTAGGGGTACCTCGCCACTCATAAGATTTGGAGAAAATGGAGATACTATATACAATTCTTAACTTCTTGAGAGCAAATAAAAGAGCCATCTTTGTCAAATATTATCATTGACAAAGCTAATTTAACCTAAAAATAAAGCTACAATCACTAAAATTTAATGATGATAAGACTAACACATACTTGAAGCTATATTGATATGGTGGTCATCAAATTCAATGAATATTACTAATAAAGAGGATAACATTTCTTCACTCTCATTATATGATCTTTGATACTATGAAATAGATGACTTCTTAGTGTGGTTACTTCCTTATGTTTTTGTAATTAGTTTACTCCCTCTACTTGAGCTAATGAAATGGATCTATTGAATTTTTATATCATAGAAAGTTCATTGATACTACATGGTCATTAATATTATAAAATGAAATGAATCTTTATTACATCTGAAGACCCATAGAATCTATTATACGAATATTACATTTTCATAAAAAATAAAGGTAGAAACTACAAATTGACTAAGCAATAATGGAGGCATTAAAAAAAATTATATAGGCTTTTTGATGTAATTTTAAAATTATCTCAAATGTGTCATCATAGCAAAAGAATGAAATATATGCAACTCATATTCAAGGTCTCTTGATTTGCATAACCTACAAATGCATTCTTCTTTGGGGAGTTGAATCTATCTTCTAGTTTCAATTCTAAGATGATGAGAACTTAAGCAAAGCTTTTTTATAGCATTTTAATACTTAATGAGAATAGTAGTTGAAAGATAGTGAGCTTCTACATCTAGTTTATTAGATCTAATGTGATGTAAATAAAATTACCTCTTGCCTTCCACATTAGCCCACATCTGTGTTAAAACCTTGTATTTTTCTAGTTGGTAAATATGCTTAGGAATTTACTAGATGTCCTTCAAGATATATTCCATTTTCTTAACCATTGCATCCCTTGAAAATAGAAACCCTGGTCTCATGAATCCTTAAGAATTGCATTAAAGAATTTTTCTTCTCTTAAGATATGCAAGCTATGCATCTATGTAATGGATTGACACAAGGCTTTTAGTTGTAAAGGTAATAAATCACAATTACATAAGAACCTTGAGTATCGTGATTTTTTTACATCTTCACCTTTAACTCATCAAGAAGAAAATATTTTTTTTTTACTCTTTTAATATATTTCCAAAGTTTAGCATTGAGTATATGTCCGCAAATAACATATCCATATGACATGGTAGGATAGATGATAGTATAGAAAATTTGTTTTCTGACTTTCCAAGATCAAAGGCCTAAATCCTTGCATTTATTTTTAAAGGAATATAGAGCCTTGAAACCTCATGCTATTTTTAATTTGATGCACTTTTCCCACATGTAACTCTTTATATAAATGAAATCAAAATATTTAAAAGAATCTACTATTTGCATATCAGTACCTCCAAAATGAAAGTTATAATAGTTATTTCTTGTATTCAAGATCATCAATTTGCTTTTATCTACATTTACTTTAAGAAAAAATTAATATCAATAATTTTCTAAAATTTGCAACATATTTTGCATACATTCTATAGCAGTGAAGATCAAGGAAATATCATTTACGTATATAAGAAGGATCACTTCTTGCGATCTAATTTTGATAGCATGAATATCTTGCTTATTGCACAACTATTCCTTCATTGCATTAATAAAGATGCCAAAGGGAGTTAGAGAAACTGGACAACCTTGTTTAAGTTTGATTTTGCTTTAGAATTAAATTTTTTTCTTTCAATTGTTGTCTGTAATTTCAATAATCACTTTCTCATCATTGAGTTACTACAATCAAATATGAAAGGAGGCCAATTTTATGTAAGTGCAACCATAATTTTGTATGGATCAATAGTAGAATTATGTTTTTGAAAGTTTCTTTACATCTTATCATGACCTGGTTACCTTCAGCCAAATAACTAATTCTCTTTTCTAGTAGAGTGCCAACAACTTCACAAAAATATTACTCATAATGATCATTTGATAATTATTCAAATTAATTTCATCCCCCTTTTTATATAACAAGATAGCTTGATTAGTTTTCCAATGTTCACTTAATCCTTGTTCCATTGTTGAATTTAATTTTTGCTAAATTTCTCTATGAATAGAAAATTCTACCCACTTTAATAATTCTACATATAAACCATATAAATCTATAGCTTTATCAGATGATAACTTTTAAATACCTTCTATGACTTCATCAAGAGTAAATTAGAGAGATGCTTATTGTACAATAGTATTAGAATTATCATCTTATCCTATAAATAGCTTACTGTAAATGAGAAAATATCTTAACAAGAAAAATTAAATGATGGAGAGGGTTTATGACAAAAACATTTTCAAAATTCTCTAGGTCCTTTTTTAATGATGTAAGGAAAATATTCCTTATGTTCCTTAATAAATTTCATTCTTCTGATTCTAATCAAGTATTTGTGTGCTTTAACTAAACTTATTCTATGAATTTCGTTTGCATTCTTAACATTCTACCTATTCTGCATGCAATCCTCATTAAACCAAGTATTTTAAGGACCTTATTGTTGTGAATGTAAAACTTTCTTAGTCACTATAAGAAAACTTTATTCAAACTTTTTATGTTATCTTTTAAGAGCCCATTTATTATGTGCTATATTCACATATTTTTCTTTGATTGGTAGGATAAGTTTGTGCTAACATTTTTTCTATTCATATTTTTTATTATTTAAGAAACAACTAGAATTTGCAATAAAAACTCAACATGTTGATGGCAGGACTCCACTAAATATCCTACAACTCTTATCTTCTAAATAAAATCAATATCTTCATAAGAGCATAAAAGAAAATCAATGCAAGAGTTACAGGTAGGTCCTATAAAAGTAAATGATAAAAACTGAGGAAATCTAGTAAGTTCATTACAAATTAAAATATTAAATTTTTTTTATTTATTCTAATAGTTTTGACCCATCTTATTAATAGTGCCATCTATGGAATGTCAAATCCAGTTATGATCTTCAACAATGCCTAAATTACTAACATTATGTTGCCACTAAATAATTTTTGTTTATTGTGAATTGATCCTTGCATTAAAATCTCCACAAATAAATATTGAGCCTTTTTCGAAAAATTCTACAATATCTCTACCTAAGAACTAAAAAGGATGATTATAAGAAAGCTCTATAGAATCATATAATGTAGCATCTCTAGGAGAAAAATAACAGATGAGAAAGAAATTATAACTATGTTGTTACATCCTTTCCAGAGACATTGGGTATGGAAGTATGATTATGATTTATCCATTATGTGTATGGTCTTGGTGGGTTATCAAGGACAAGTTAGTTTATTATGATTGCACTTTATATGTTATGATGCTTTAGGTTTTATGTTATGATTATGATGTCTTTACATGCTTAATTAATATGATTATATAGCTTAACATCCCTATTAATTATCTATAAAATATCCTATAATGATGTTATAAAATGCCAAGGATCTAGATTTACTAACTCAAAAGGAAATAATAAAATAGAAAAAAATTATTAATTAGGGGTATAAATATAGTAGATCAATATTGCACAACAAAATTTTATAATGCTTACATGTATAATTAAATAAAATTTATTTAGATAGAATTTGAGATCTACATAGCTACAAAATGATGTTGTCTAAAAATTTCACTAGTTACATCATAAAATAGTGTGTGAAACAATAATCTCAACAACACTTGTTTCACCTCAACTAGACACCTAGAAATAAAGTCATTCATATTTTAATTTAGTAAATTAAATAATAAATATTAATATATAATAAATAATATTAAAATTTCCTAAACATATATCATGCATAGTAATGAAAAATGTTCTTTGCAATCTCACGGTCTAAATAGAACAAATGACAAATTCATATTTATCATACCTTATTATTTATTCACTAAAATAAGTACATGGCTCAAACACCCATGAAGTGTATAGAATTTTTATTTCACAAAAGTATACAGAAATTATTTTTCAAGTTGAGAGGGTTCACCTTGTATAGAATTGGTTTGCCTTTCATCACATGTCCCTCTTCCAATGTTTACTTGCTTACTCTGGACTTTTTGCATCGAAGTAATGGGGAACTTAGAACTTCTCAAATAAGAAAGGTTATTTTATTTCCCTCTATGAAAAATAAATTTTATGGGCCTAAAGTCTTAGGTTATAGGCCAAATAGAGGTTTCTAATTCAAACATGTTTTCTAGTCTAGAAATGTGACAAATGTTTGAAAAATCCAAATAAAATTAAAAAATCAAAAAAATGCATATTTTAATTATTTAAATATTTAGTGTTCAAAGATATTATAAATTATTCAACAAAAATCCAAATAGCATATTTTTTATCCAGGCATCTTTGAAGACTAGGTTTTTTTTATCTTCATTGCCAAAGGATTTCACCGATAGGTCTTGGAATAACCTCACTACTATCATTAGATTATCCTTGTGACCCCAAACAAGTCATTTATGGCTAGGTCTTGGCAATAGCCTCACTACTAACATCCTCAATGGTTAAGGAACACTTATAATTGGAAGGATAGATCTTGACTATACCTCACCACACAACACTAGACTCAACCGTTTAATGTCATGGTCTTAGCTAAATCCATAACATAACATGAACTTATGAATTAAAATCTAAGGTGGGAAATCCACTTAATAACTCTTGTTCTTGTGGGATGGGTTCCACTAAAGAACACCCAACTACTGCATGTAGATGAAGGAATTTAAAAGATTATGGATCCAATTACCAATAAAGAAAAATTGGGTTCAACAAGATTATTATTTTATTTCAAAAGGTCTAAAGGTATCCAAAATAGCCAATAATCCATAAAAAGCTAAAATTCCAAAAAATTCTTGCAAAATTCATGTTTATGTCATGAGTAGATTCCAAATATTTATAAAATATCCAAGGAAAATTTGGGCATAATTTTTGCAATTCCCAAAATTCACCAAAATACAAAAAATTGGTACAAACAAGATTAAAATATTGTTTTAAAAAAATTCACAAAATTACAAAAATTTGGTAGAATCTTGGCATATCAATTAAAATTGTAGAAGAATAATAGAAGATCAAGAGGTAGAGAGGAGAGAGAAAAAATCCATAGCAATATGGGGCAACCATGTAAAAGAAAAATAAAATAAACTTCCTTATGTTGCTAGGGCTTCCAAAATTTTCTTATGTCTTCCTTTTCTATCTAATGTTGTTACTTGGTTATTACATTTCTTAGCTTGTCATACTCAAAATGCTTCCTCAAACTAGAATGAGATGATCTATGGTTACTACCTATTTTTAAGGGAAAGAATGAAAGAAATGAGGCCAAAATCAACTTGGAAACAAAGAAAAAAGACCAAAAAATGTCTTTGCAGCAAATTGTGGTAGAACAATGTTTTGTAAGTAGATGAGGTAGTGGAGAAAACAAAAGGTGATGGCAAAGGAAAATGTAAAATATGCATTATGCATATATATGAATATTTCTCATACGCATGTAACATGCTTTTTCTTAATGGCATTGACTTTTCAATTTTGATTTTTAAGTTTTTAATTTCAATTTTATTTTTATCATTTTCATAAGTTTATTTATAATTTTTATTCTTTCCCTAATACTCCTACACACAAACACCCATAACATGTGCATCAGGACTCCAAATCAAATTTTGTTTGGGGGGGGGGGGGGGGGGGGGGGGCTGTCGGACCTGTCGGACCCCGGAAAGAAGTTCTATTGATATTAAAAGTGTATCAATTAAATTAACCTGAATAAGTCAAAGGTTTGAGGAGAAGGGAAAGCTGGGAGCACTGTGAATGAGACTTGGGAACAACTTATAAATAAATGAGTATTAAAGGAGGAAATTCAAATTGGGGCACTATCAAACGTCCACACATACTGACTCATTACTGGATAGAATGCCATAGAATTAGATGAGGCAAACAACTCTCAATTAATGATAGAGAGAGTTCCAATGATGACTCCACTCAATAGAGAGGGGAAGCTTCCCTTCAGAGATTATTGATGATGAGTGTTACTGGAATGCACAAGTCTTTCCCATGGCTACAAGAGATGAACCAACTGATGAGTATCTAGATTGAACTTAGATGCTTGAGATGTGAGTTGGAAATGAATGAGGCAAACAATCTGCAACTTCTCCAACCTGGTGAGCAAACATATATTAGAATAATCTGTCCTTTGAAATATAACATTGCATCTTCACTTCCAAATATAATATAAAATAATAGGCCTAATAACTTTCCACAAAAACTTGAGATTAGTAGAAGTAATGTTCAAAAAGCCGAATAGGACATCCTCTTGAGAGAGCTTGTATGATGGAAAAACTATGGAAGCCCACTCCCACACATGCTGAGCAAAGGGACAATGCCAAAACACATGGACAAAGTCATCTTGTCCACCACAAAGAGGGCAATTGGGATTGGGAATCCCTAGATATTTTAAATGTTTACCAATAGGTAGACCGTGGTGGAGGAGACACCAGAGGAACTGCTTAATTTTAGGGAGAGTTGGAAGAGAGGAATCCAAAATGTTACTGACTCTTATTTGTGCCAATATTTATTGCAGCATTGAATAACCTCGGATGGGTTGTGCATGAGATGAAAGGGGATAGATGACTGGTAGGGCAAGAGTTTAACCCCATTAAGCCATTGAAGACCATGAAAATTGCTTTGTATTGCAACATCTAGTTGCCAATGACCATGGAGAAAGGAGTAAATCTGGACTAGGCAATGGACTAGTAAATCGAATTTTGTTTGAACCTACAGGTTTCTTATCAAGTGTTCTACCAAATTGCATGCTAAAATATTATCTAGGAATTATTTATCATGGTCATCCAGTTGAATTGTTGAAACTTTTATGGTATTTTAGAAAATTAGAAAATGTGATATCTCAAGAATTGTAACTCTGATTCTAGTGAAACAAGGGTAAAAATCTATATTTTCGAAGATATTAAATAGATTGGTAAGGTTAGATCTTAGGTAGGATATTATCCTAAGGTACGTCCTTAATAAATTTAATTTATGTAGTATTTAATTATAATTAAAAATAAACTCCAAATCCTAGTTTAATGACATAAGGTAATAAGTGATATGGTTTGGATAGGATCAAGTCCGTAATTGCTCAATGAAGAGATTTTATATAAGTAGGTATGCATAATAAAATCAAAAGATGCATAACTAGATGTGCATAAAGAAATAAATATGTATAGCCAAACACTTGTATAGGAATGATTGTTGATCAAAGAAAAATTTCTTGAGGTAATTGGATTTCAACATTTAATCATAAAATATAAAGTAGATCTATGATTGAACTCCAATAATAGTAAAATAAAGGATACACAACTTTAACAAAACATCCTAGCAAGTGGATTACATTCACTTATGTAGGAAACTAGTAACAACAACAACAACAACAATAGTAATAATAGTAATGATAGCAATGTAATCCTATCATTTAATCAAGAATGTTAGAGCTAATTCATTGAGATGCATCTAACAACATAAAAAAAATTAATCATATGCATTAAATTAAATAACAAAACCTTAAAAATTATTAATTTGTAACATGTACACTAGCCTTGTATGATATGTTAGACAAGTGATGTGGTTGGTAAAGATGTTGAATTGGGGTATAAGAGTAACTATTCAGTATGTATTTATGCTTTATGTATAATTTCAGTATTTATGCATTTGAATTGTACCACTATGTTGTGTGATATTTGGATGTGATTTTAGCATGTGAATGTGTAGAGAATTTGATATGAAACTTGTAGGTTGAAACAGATTTTTATTTGGATCTTGATGTATTTCTTATGGATGTTTAAAGTACAGGGCATTAGTTGAGAAAGTAAAAAGAAAAAAAGACTTATGAACATATTTCCTTTAATAAAAATTAAAGGAATAATAATAAATTAATTTTCCCATGGGACGTGATGTGCATAATAAAAAAATGACTTTGAAGTATAATGCATATGCATTATACATTATGTATAAGAAAAAAAGCACCATTGTCTTTCTTTTGTTTTGGCCACTGCTAAACAGTAAAGCACCATCTCTTGCATCCATAGAATTTGGTTTCTATTCCTTTTTATTTCTATTTTGTGAAAATAGAAATAGAGTTCAAATTTTTTCTTCCTCATTTTTTTCTTTTGTCATTTTTTCCCAATACTTTCTTTGGATTTTTAGCTTGCAAATTGATTTTGTCTTGCCTTGCGCTTGGGTTTTGGATTGTTGTAGTCATATCTACCCACATACAATACTTTTTTGAAGCAGAATTACATATTACTAGGATTTTACCTTTTTCCTATATTTTTATGCTAAATTAGTGTATATGATTATGTGATGTGGGAATGTATGGTAGATAGTTAAAAGATTGACTTTGGACATATAGTTTTGCAAATTTTCCAAAATTTTAGAGTTTTGGTTGTAGATTGTTTATGAATAAATATGTGATATATAAAATGATGTGGACTTGTGGAATATTATATGTGATGTTGATGAGACTATCATGGTTTAAATATTATATTTTATGAACCTATTATTGTGTGGAAGTTTCTGAGAGTTTCAATTATCACTTGCTATAATTAATTATTATTATTTATTAATTTATTCATTAAAATTTAAACACACATAAATTTTGTTATAGGAGTTCAATTGAGGTGAAATTACTATCATTGGGATCATCTTTGGATGTACCTTCTAATCATAAATTTATTTTTTCTTTCGGCATATGTAATCTTAGAAGTTTCAATAGTGGAAATTTTTATAGAATTATATGTAGTTGAAGAAGTATGGATATGACGTGAAATTTTGTTTTGTTAAGTTGTGGTATTATTTTCATAGAATGAATATAACTGTTAGATGTGGATGTATGTGGTTATGTTATGTTTATTTTGGATGTTTTTGCTTGTAAGATGTGTTGGCTTAAGCTAGCCTAAATTTGCACATGTCTTCAAAACGATGCTTATAGTGGTCATTGGCAAGTGGTGCTAGCATAAGGATGTGAACTAGTTAGTGATGAGGTGCCCTAGAGGTAGTTAGGAATTGACCTCCATTGTGATGCATTAGCGAGGCTCCTATCTTAGGCCTAATCCTAAGCATGGGAGAGTGTAGGTGTGTTCATCCCTATGGCTGGTATCTGGCATAGGTGTGTTCATCCCTATGGTTGGTATGTGGCATATGTATGTTCCTCCCTATGGCTTGTCTTTCAAAAGAATATTGGGCGTAGGTCATAGGTTGATGAAATTTAGCATGGGTTGGGTAGATAAAATACTAATAAAAGACCTACAATCAATTGATTATTATGAATACTCATGGAAATATTTCATATGCTACATAGAGTGCAAATATGCTAGTGACTACATGGATAAGGTATATATGATGGTATCAATTTTTGAGTCATAGCATTGATAATATATCTTATGCTTAATCTATGATTATGTAGTCTAGGTGTTGCTTGATAGTATGAAGTGGGTATGATGACATGGGCATGATAGTGGAGATATATGTGGTGTGATGTAATGGATGTATCATTAATTATGTTTGGCAATGATTATATCTATGACTATGTGATAGCCATCTATTCACTTTAGTAAAGATTATGCTAGTGTTATATGTGATATCATATGTACATATGTTGCTTAGAGCATGCACAAGACTGATAGTTAATGTAGGTTGAGATGTACCCCCTTCCTCTCCTCTAGTACAACACTTATTTGACCAACTACTAGGGGAAGTATAAATACTTCTCACTCAATTTTATACTGATTTTATTTAGTTATAGGTAGAAGATGAAGGGGTGTAGGTGAGCACTAAGAGAGAGAAAAGGAGAAGAAAATATTTAGGAATTAGTTGATGTATATTTCCATGTATAGTATTGTGGACTATTTATATTAGTATGACCTTCACTGTACTATTATGTATATGATGTTGTTACATTTTGTATTATGTGAGAATAGTACAGAGTATTGGTTATGTAGAGACATGTAGCTTTATGAATTGATGTATATGTTTGGTCTTTGGTTTGGCATGGATTTTTGTGTGATTTGATTATATGATATATATATATATATATATATATCAAGTAGTTTATTCTTATTGTATTTTCATGCATGATGAGTCATCATTTGGGGCGATTGTGATATCGCGGTCGCAATATTGTAGCTTGTCTCCTCATCTATAAATAAGAGTTAGAGAGATGATTTTTTAAAAATTTAGGAAGTTAGTCAATTTTAGTTTAAGTGTTTTCAATTTCTCTCTCAACCCTTTTCCTCTCCATGTATTCCCGCATTGTGGTGAATGTAATTGTACGACATCCTTTATTCGAGTGTGATGTACTTGGACTTGCACATGATTGGCAATAAAGATCGAGATTACTTCATCATTGCAACATTCACTTAGCTTAATTGTTTAATTAATTGTTATTTCCTACTTTCTTAGTTAATCTCTCTCACCCTTAAAATGATGTTAAAATGTGGAATGAGTATGACTTGATTACGAGCATTTAAGTGTCACTACTTGGTAACCCAGTAGCGTACCTAGGATCTGCGCTTGGTAATCCCAGTGGTAGTTGTGCATGAAGTCCAAGATGTGTACAGATAATCAGGGAATGGATGCTCATCACACTTAGGCTAGTTTAGATTCTCTCACTCCCTCTCTCCTATATTAGTTAATATTTCTTTCCACTACCTTCAAGAGTAGCATTAGATTAGAAACCCATCATACACTTCACTCTAAACTAAACCATATGTGACAAAGCCAATACTAGTCCAGGTGGGATGACAATGAACTATGACCTAAGGCTAACTGTCTAGATGCCATAACTAGTCCATTTATGGATTTTGACCGGATTGTGCGTGTAACTCTTGTATTCGTATGGTTGAGTGTAGGGGTACCTCATCACTCATCAATGTGCCACTAGTTTCTTAGTTTGACATGCTTCCATTGTGTTATTAACATGAGAAATCCTAGACATCACTCTATCCTATTCAAGAGCACTAGGATGGGGTGTAACATATGCTAACATAAGATCTTTAGCCAAACATATTGTTTATGATCCTTAATTTTTTCTAATGGTACATAATTTTCAAGAGATTTCCTTACTAATATTGTAATGCTCCTAGAAGATCTACCTCTTTGCCTTACTCTTGTATTTCTTGCAACATATTTAATAAATCCAAGAACTACAAAATTTATATATTTAACATCTTTTTAAGCTTTAACAAAATCAGAAATATCAAAGCTACTAAAGAAGCTAATACTATTCAAAGAAATAACTTTATTTGAAATGTCATCATCAATGTTAAGAAATCCATACCCTAAAGATCATGTATATTTTTTGAATAATTTTTAGAATACTAATTAGTTGTAATAACTACCATATTGTTAGCTAATGAGCTAGCCAAGGTTTGATGGTGAGTTACCTTCATTGTAGAGATGTCACCTCATCTGTGACTAACCCGTGAGTTGTATACATGGAGAAACAATTCAAAGTTATGGAGATCATCAAGACAATAAATGGTTAGATCCAAATCCAATTAATATTCCATACTTATGATTGTTACTTATAAGTAAAATCAAATTTTTTACCCTAACTTCTAATCTTAAGTTCAATGGTGAAAAAAAATGATTTAACCCAATTAAAATCAAATAAGATTAACATAAATGCTAGAAGATTACAAAGGAGATGTTACCTAATGTGTGATCCTACCTTGTTGTATTTATAGTGTAGCAACTTCACATCCTCTTAAGAGATCTAATAGTTGCTGATTACCACAAGGTTTCAACAATCTTCCTCAATGATTTTTCATAAAATAATTCAATAAGGAATTCAATTTGATGTGGGTTTCTCTATGGGTTTTGAAAAAATCCCCTATTAAACATTGAACCTCTTCATTTACACCAAAGAAGACTTGGACATAATTAGGAAAATATCATTATTTGGGAAATCAATTTGTATCAAATCCTTCAATGTCAATCGGTTATAAGATATTGAATTGTATCACAGTTTCTATGTTCTTCAATGATCAATTTAGATAATACTAGTGATGTAGATTAATATGTTCATTCCCTAGTGAGGTACTTGCTCTTGTAATCAAATGTTATCCATCCTTGTTGTAACATCTAGTAAAATTGATATAATTTGGATCAATTTACATTGATCCCATAATGACCTATGATAATAGAGACTCAATAAGGTAATTATCACTTACTGATAGGCATCACAAAAATTGATTCACTTTGTTGAGGTAAAGTAATAAAAATAATAAAAAGTTAAGCTTTTAATTAGCTAAAATTGAAACAGTTGGGGGTTCATCACAACCCCCTACTATCCTTTGGCCAATGTCTATCCAATGGAGATAATAAACTATATAAATGTTTCAATACATCTATGCTTAAACCTTATTAACATAGCTAACTAATTGGCTAGCAAAAATAGTTAAGCTAAGATTCAATATATAATATTGACATCACATACACATTTATATTATTTTTCCAAGAGAAACCAAAAATATATCATATTATAATTGAATGTTATATATGTATATTCAATAATAAAAACAAACATTAACCATTAAATCATCCATCATAATTCTAGTTTTTACAAACAAAAATTCAATTTTCCATGTACCCTCAATGGCTTCACAACCATATCAAAAAGAAAATGAAAATTTAGGTAAGGATTAATCCTCTGATCCAATCTTTTGATCCTTCCTCCACCTTCATATCCTCTTCAAAATGAAAAGGCTTTATGCCTTCATCATCATCCTTGATTTGAGAGTGAACATGTTTTTCTATGTTTACCACCCTCTTATCCATGGTGATGAGAATTGAGCTAACCCTCTTGATGAGTGGCGAGGTACCCCTACACTCAACCATATGAATACGAGCGTGCACGCACGATCCGGTTGAACTCCGCAAACTAAATGCCTTAACACCACAAGAAACACCTGGGGTTAATTGTTCGTTGTCTTCCCAGGCTTTCTTGTAAGTGTTATGGTGTATGGTTAAGCAAGTCTGAGGTATGTGATTTTTTTGGTATTTTTCGGTTTATCTTCTATGCTATTAGAGGAAAGGGTTGAGAAACTAAGCTAACTCTAACTAATGTCCTAAGTCTAAGTTAACTAGCGTCAGCATCCATTCCCACTTACCAGACACACCCAGAACTATGCAACTGTGGCTTACCAAATGCTAATCATTACTGGGATCACCACATGTAATGCAAGTGCTCGAAGTGGTCGTACTGAGGCACCTATTTAGCTTAAGTGTGATAAGCAGCTGATTCCTTAGCTAGCCGTACACACCCGTGGGTGCTCGTAACTAAGTCGTACTTATCACACGTTCTAGCCTAGCAATGAGTAGCCGATTCCTTGACTAGCCATACACATTGGACTACCACTGGGATTACCAAGCGCAGAATCCTGGAATACGCTACTGGGTTACCAAGCAGCCAATGCTCATAATCAAGTCGTACTCATGCGTTGTGACAAGCAGCTGATTCCTTGACTAGCCGTACACGTCCGTAGACGCTCGTAATCAAGTTGTACTTGTGTGCACTAGGAAAGCAGTAAATAACAAAAATAAAACCATGTACTACAAGGTTTATCCAATCAAGTTCATCTTTATTGCCGTACACAACTTGGGTTCAGGTTACAAGCTACTCAAATAAAGAGCCGTTCACTCTAGGACTCCTACTACCTGCACATGAGAAAAATTCTAACTTTGGAGTGATCAATCTGCCAGAGCTTCGCTACTTCTAGCCAGGATTGGGAAATAAGGGGAGTGCTGCCTCTTATTTATAGATATGGCGGTGGGCCGCGATATCATGGCACATGCAGGTCGCGTCTCATCACCTCTCTAGTACAGATAGAGTCTTCCTTTGGGTGGATCTAATTTTTTGAAGCTAGTTGTGAACCTTCTTCACTAGACTCTACTACAAATGAAGAGCCTAGATCACATGATTCTTTAACAAATGGATAAAATTTTGTGTAGATCTTGAGAGAATGGATGAAGGTGTCCTTTCTAAGGACTATATGATGTACCTTCATGCCTATTTGAGGTTCTAGTATCCTATACTTTCAAAAAATGGTTGAAATGAGGAATGGGAAATAAATCTTCAATGAATCATCATTATAATGGAAAACTAGATACTTGATCATGAGGTAGGAAAAATTTGCTTCCTAAACTTCAAAGCCTTCATCACTTGAAGCATAGGACTTAAAACATATGTTAGATGCATGGATGGTAGGATGTTCATGATGATCATCCTTACCATCACATGGTGCTTTGACTAGAGCTTTATGAAATGTAAACCTTGAGCCTATAGCCCCTTAGATTTAGATTCATCAATAAATTGGTGAAAGAGATCATACTTTTCTTTTGTGCTAGCCTTGGATTGAAAAATGTCATCCCCCTTATTTAGCAATCTGAACCACTCTTGAAGTCTCACTACTAGCACCATCACTTGCATTTTTCTTAGTAAGGAAACCAAATAACTCTTTGAAAAATCTACTTTGTTAGGTGCATCTTGAGGTTATGATAGAATTCTAGGCCCTCTTCTTGATAAAACTAGTCAATGGAGGGTCAAATTAAAGCCTCACATCCCATTATTTCTAATTTCTGCTCCACCATGACATCCATGTGGTCAAATCACTTGAAATATTTGGCATCATGATGCCAAGGAGTGATTTTTAGGCATTCCCTCTTGGGCCCCTATGATATAATATTAAAATTAAGCATATGAAAGTTATGAGAAATTTCTTTGGTAATCCCCATGCTTATCATGACTTGTTATTTTTCAGTGGAAGACTCAACCATTTATACTAGGGTAGGAGGGTATGAAAAGTAAAAAAAGAAAAAAAATTATCATTCTATTCTTACCCTCAAAAATCAATTGCAGCTTGTAAGTGATGCTTACCATGGTAAGAGGAATAATGAGGGGTTACACGTGGAGACCCCAATCTTTGTTGTGATCCCTCAAACTAAGGAAGCATTACTTGGAATAGTCAATGGAAGAAGAAATTAGATGCCCTAATCTTGTTGTAGGAATTTGGAAATAATGGTTATCCCTCTACAGGGCAGTGGCTTTATAATGGACCACTATCTTACTGATGTGTTTATTTCTTTTTGTATTTTTAAGATATTGATTTCCTTTGTGACATTGCTTTGGATTGATAAAAATTGGGTTAAACTTTATCACTACATCAATATTAATTGATACACACAATGCATAGGCTTATGATATATCGATTCTCATCACAATTACACTAATAAAATGCAAAACATTTTGGAAAATTTTAGTCATATCAATCTTCATCAATGCGATCAATATAAATCAATATGACTAAGGCAACATATCAAAGCTCACCAAGGCTATGCTATTTAGATGCTAGCTATTTAGGAAAATTTCTTCTTTACCAATCCATATTGATTATATTGATATGAATCAATGTCTTTGTTCTTTAACATATCAATTTAAAATGATGAAATTAATAATTACACTGATAACCTAAATTATCCTTCACTTCTTATCAATTCGTGTCACTCAAATCAATATACCATGAGTTTATTTTTAACAAGACATCGAATCCAAAATGTCTCTTGATGTTGTTGATTTTCAAAAAAAATTTATTTCTACTAATGACATCAATGAACATCAACTTTGTGATATCCTTTAGTAAAATAATTTGTAATAACTACCTTTCATCATGTGATGTAATGAAAATTAATGGTAAAGTAATAAATTTATTTCCTTAATAATATATAAAATTTTATTCCTTTTTCACTCATAATTGATTCTTATTATTAGGGTAGGAATCCACATATAACTTAGTTAGGAAGGCCCTTTCTAGAATTAATTGGGCAAAACATCACCTCACAAGGTTTGCTTCATTTGATGCATGAATATGTTATAGTCTCATTCCTAATTTTAAGGATTCAAGATGCATTTCTTGTAGCAAACTCATTACCTAATTTGCTCTTGGATCATCTTCCATGTTGGTTATACCCTATTATCCTATTCATTTGAAGTTGGTTATTCCCTTCCTAATTAAACTAGAATATGTTCCATACCTAGGTTAATTAGTTAAATAATTATTGAGTAAATGTGAATTCGGTTGGCCAAGAGGATATACCAAAAAGTAGAAATCCCATGAGCTTTATATATTCTTCACTATGTATGCAATATTGGTATACTTTATCATTGCAAGCATTAGTATCCATAATGCTCCATCATAGTAGGGATCTTGACCACTAATTCCTATGGAGGGTATAATGGTAAACAAATGGAAGACCCTAGATCCTAAAGTACCAGTAGGCATAATAGATGGTAGCCCAATAGAAAGTAGGAGGGATATAGACAAAAATATAGAAGCAAAATAGGAATAAAAAATACTCTATATTTTGATGGTAATATGTGTTACTCTATTGGTAACATAAATTAAGCAAAACAAATGAGCTAAGTATGCTAAATGATAAAAAATAAAAGGAAATATTAAAATACCTCTTTAGATAAGTCAATACACCTTGTTCATTGTAATATCCTAGTGTAAAGGTGATGACATAGAGAATGATTATGAGAAATTTCTACTCCATCCATATACACTCTACTTATGAAAGGAGGTTGTTGATGGATGCTTAAAATTGTGAGCTTACCATAAGAGTCTTCCAGGAGTATGGCCCTACCCATGATTGAATATTCTTATGGGATCTTCTTGTCAAATGGATAATTTCTCTTTTTTTTTCCAGTGTCCTTTGCTTCCCCCACAGTTTTACAACAAAATTGGAAGCAGATAATAAGACCTTCTTCAATCATGAGGTTCTTGTGGGAGTCAAGTTGATCTCTCATATGGGCACTGATTAAGTTTCACATGTTGGTATCACCTTTGTTGCTAGTCCCAATATGAAACACCCTTTGGACCTTATTAACTTATCCAAGACAAGAATTAATAGAATCATTCATTAATGATCAAGAATCAAAGTTGGTTATTTTTCCTATGATTCATGGAACTTATAAAATTTAAAGAATATTGTGAGAAAAAAAAGAGTTATTTTACATAGTTTACTTGTTTATTAATATAAGGCTCATCCTTAGATGGAGTCTGGATTTAAACTAAGCTATCTTAAGGTAGGGGGAGTTTTCCTTCTTCCTTGCATTCTAGACATGATACTAATGAATTATTTAAAGTTCCAACTAATAATAGAATTTTCTATTATTATCTACATTTTTCAAGGAAAAAGTTGTAGAGTAGGATACTTCATTTGTTATTTTACAATATAAAATAAGACATTCGATTAAGGTTACTACCCAAGGCTTGTATTTCAAATTGAGTCTTTTCATTTCCTCCATCGTCCTTAGCATAAGTTGGTTCACCTAACTCTACTAATTCATCCTCTCCTAGTTGCCCAATTTGATGTTGATGATATTTCTTAAGTCTTTGGTTATTTACTAGAAATGTAGTAGATAAATCATCAATGGATGTAATTAAAAAACTTCCATTATTATGGGATTGTAATAATAGGTAAGGGCCTTCCCATTGAATTGTTAACTAGAAATCTATATAGTCTCATGTTATATAAAAGGAATTTATCACCTATTGAAAAATTTTTCTTAAATGTATTCTTATCATGAAAAATCTTCATTTATTTTTTTATGAACTTTTTCTTATCAAGTGCATGTTGTCACATTTTGTCAACTTCATGTATTTAAGTCATTCTAAAGTCTTGATTTGTTTGTTCATTAAAATTCAGTTGTTGTGCTAATTGTAAAGACTAGTATTTGATTTTTATGGGTAATAAACATTTTTTTCCATAAACTAATTGATAAGGTGAAAAGTCTAATCTTGGTTTATATGTGATCCTATAAGTCCAATGTGCATCTTCTAACTTTTTAGACCAATCTTTCTTCTTAGCACATATGGGTTTTGTTAATGTCTTTAGAGTCATTCTATTTGCATTTTCTACTTGACCATTTGTTTGATGAGTATAGGAAGTAGCTATCTTATTTTTAATTCTAGAAGACTTAAGGAATTTCTCCATTGTTTGATTTACAAAATGGATTTCTTGATTACTTATGATTACTTGTGTAGTTCCAAATCATGTAAAAATATTTTTCCTAAGAAAAGCTACAACTACTTTAACATCATTTATTGGGATGGCTTTAGCTTCTACCTATTTAGTGACATAGTATTTGTAGACTAGAATGTATTGAAATCCATTAGATAGTGGAAATAGCCCTAAAAAGTCTATATCCCACACATCTAATGGTTTTTTTTATTAAGATTGGATTTAGTGGAATTTCTTATCTTTTTGTTATTTCCCCTATTCTTTGAAATTTATCACATTCTTGAACATATTTATGAGCATCCTTAAATGTTGAAGGTCACTAAAATCTAGTTTGTAGGATTTTTATAGCAGGTCGTTAACTATCAAAATGTCCATATTGAAGGTCATCATGATGTGTGCAAGGTTTTTTGTTGCTCATCCTTAGCTACAAATCATCTTGCTAAATTTTCTTTACATATTCTATAGAGGTATGGTTTATAGAAAATGTATTTGGAGATGTTTCTTAGGAAAGATTTCTTCTCTTCTTTACTCCATTAGGTTGGCATTTTTATAGTGGCAAGGTAATTTGCTATATCAAAAAATCAAGTATTTTTCTTTATGGAAAAGAGTTGTTTGTTAGGGAATTCATCATTAAATACTCCTTTTATCCTATTTTCATCCTCGGTTTCCAATTTAGAAATATTTTCTACCACAACATTGTTCCTAGCCCTTTTATTTAAAATTTCAAGATCAAATTCTTGAAGTAATAGGAACCATCTCATTATCCTAGCATTTTCTATTTTTTTAGTGGATAGAAATTTAATGGCTAAAAGATTAGTCTAAACTATGATTTCATATCCTATTAAGTAATACCTAAATTTATCTAGAGCATATAAAATGGCCAAGAGCTCTTTTTCTATAATTGTATAATTTACTTAAGCTTTGTCTATACTTTTAGAGACATAATTATTGGTGACCGTTTGGGACGCGACCATCAACGAGTGTCCTCGAATAGGATTTAGGTGCTTGCTGGTCTCTGGCAACACTAAGGCCCAAATACCTCCAAATATACTCAGTAGTTAATGTGAGTATCTGTGTGTGCTGTTGCGGTGTGCAGTTGTGAAAAATGAAATGATTGCATTGTGTGTAAACTACAAATGACTTATCTTAAAGAGATTCAGCCAACTTTGTCAAGTACTGTGAGTTGTTAAGAGTTCCTATTTTGTTCAATTGCATAGTCTACATAGTCCTTATAAAAGCTACTTGTAACAAATAAAATTTTGTAAAAACATTTGAGCACAACTCTGTGAATCTACTTCTAATTTTCCTCAGAGAAAGAGATAGTTCCACAGGAAAACTAGAAATAGAGCGAGATTCAATGGAAATTAGAGATAAGAGAAAAAGAAAGTAGATTTGTGTAAAGATCTCAAATATTTAAACAAGGTAAAATGATACAAGTAAACACTTCACAATAAAGTTATCCCAAATTCAATAACTACGAATTGTTCAAACTTCCAAGGCTCAAATAAGCAATTTCTTCAAGACAATCCTACTATGCTACCAAAAATTGTTGCGTAAACTATCACATATGAGACTCCATTTTGGCTAGATAATAGACATCAACAATTTCATTCAGCAGAACCTTCAAAAGACTTGACAATTTCTGATTGAAATACCACGAAGATTCACTTTAAAGATAAAAGAAGCTATTCTGGTCCCATCAAAATACCAAAGATTTTCTGAACCCTCTTGACTATTGAATCATTCAACGACATGACTACAAGTAGAGGCTTTCTTACAAAAATCCCAATAGTAGTTCTTATATGTTGCACAATAATTAAATTTACTACTAAAATTCTCTTAAGGCTTTCAAACACAAGTGCTTCTATGGTAAAATTTTAATAGAAATTATGCAATAAGAACAATAAGAGCAATCTAAAAATCCCAAAATTACTTGCCAAGGATGATACTATCTAAACCACTAGCTAAACAATTTAAATAAAATAAAAATAAAACATAACTCATAGGACTATGACAAAGAGGCTGAAATCTTTTCTTTAGCCAATCATCTTACAAGCAATCTTTCACGATTTCTTCTTTACAAATGCTCTTCCCCGAGCCAAAGTGAGTGATCCCCAAGTGAGAGCTAGTAGTCCCCCCAAGTGTGTGCTCCAAGTCCTCTTACCCATAAAGACTTTTTATACGGTTCAAAAGGTAGTTACATATTTCAAAATATCTTATCTAACTTCTCTCCCAAGTAAGAAAGTTATAACTTGCCCAACAAGTTAGGAGATTACTTGCCCAACAAGTTAGGAAGTTGTAACTATTTTGGGTGGTTGTAAACACCATAGAGATAAAAAGATACAATTGACAAGTGTCTCATTGAGTTTCCAAGTGGCCTTTGTAGTGGTTATAACCACCATGATCATAATTGACAAGTGTTCAATTCACATGGGACTTTAACAATTGTTGCACAAATTTCCCTTTTTTAAATAGTAATAATATATATACATATTTGACAAAGTAGTAGACATGAATTCCATAGCCTTCCAAAAAATGCATAAAAAACAAAAAGAACTACTTGTAATAACAAGTTCAAATTTTGGCTAAATTTGAGATGATAGATGCTCTAGCTTTGTCATCCTATGCAAGGCTCGATCTTGACTAGAGTCTTTGGCACTTGGTTAATATCTTCGTCATGTCTGGTGCAAAAGAGATATGTTTTTGTAAAAATGGGAAATTACTTTTCAATGCTTTTGCAATCAAATATTTGGTAGTGTCTGTCTTTTAAGGGCTGTAATGGCCATGAACTACCACCACCGTAATCGTCGTCATCGGCATCGGTTGTGAAGTGCCATCTCTATCTCCGGCAACAGCTCAACCAAAATCGCAACCTTAGGAGTTAGCATGGGCATGGAGCTAGCATTTCCATGAAATGGTCACCGCAATTTCAATGCTATTTTTTCCTTTATTATTCCCATTTAGTTGGCCGCACTGATTCTACTAGTTGTTCCTATTTCAGTGGTTTCTATCATTGTCATCATATATTTGGTTGATGATCTCTACATTATTCTTGGAAGACTAAAATTTTTTGCCTGTCTTGAATTGGCCCACAAAGTGGCTACCATCATTCTAGGTCTGCACACCAGTGCTATTTCTAAGAGTGCCCCAGGTTAAAAATGATTGTGGCCTTCTCAAGATGAATGTTCTGCACTGCGAGGCCTATAAATCGTCTTAAGCTTCCACCACTTCTCTCTCTGAGTAGTGAAGCATGATGTATTGCCTCAGCAGCTGATATAGATGTACCACCACCATCTTCTTCTCATGTATTGCTAGCATCATGTTCATAGAAACCGATAAACGCTAGCCCCCCAGAGATTGGGGCTTTAATGAACCGTGTTCCTCACGAGCTAGTTTCCATTAAACATCACTTCAATAGACATACCATATCACCAGATTCAAATGCATTTGAAACATTTGTTCCTATGAGATCGGTGTGAGCACCTAACCAAGGGTTTTTGGAAAATGAAATTTCCTGGGGGTTGAGGTGCGAGGCTGAGTTTTTTACTTCTTCTTTTTCCAGTGGTGCAACATGAAAAGCTCCGAATTGAAAACAAGAAGAAGACATCCCTGAGAAGGCTACAAGGGGCCACTCACGAGGATGATGATGCTTTAATATTTCTACAATAGCCACAATGGCCAAGGGCAAGCCCCTACATCACTTTAAAACCTTCTTAATACAAGCATGATCCACAGAATATTAAACACATCTAACCTGTTTCACGAAAAGCTATTGGCTTTCCTCGTTTGAGAGTAAAGGTATTTGGTAAATTTGAGCTTGCAGTTGGGAAGCTACTAATTCATCTCTTGTAGAAACTAGTATTTTGCTGGAGGGATTTTTAGGGAACCTGGCTCCCCTAAGCTTATACCACACATTTAGGTAATCTTCCTTTCTTTCTTGGTGAGGTCCCATATGTCATCAAGTAGTATCAAACATTTCTTACTATTACAAAGGCATCATGGACCTTTCTTTCTCTAAACTCTTGACTTTCTTCTCTGCTTGGGTTATGCTCGCGAGGACATGAAACTGCAATTGCTATATAGTATAAGTCTGGGAAACTAAAAGCCAAATGGATACCTCAAAATTTGAATTCATTGAGTCATAAAAATGTTGCAGTAGCCTTGTCTTGCCACTTTTTTTTTCTAAAATCGTTGCTGATAACCTGTTCTTGTTTTTGCAGTTTTTATTGTCGATTCTAAGGCAGAGTATATACAAAGTGTTTTACAAATTCCCTGTTGCTAGTATCTCTACTTTTTCTATTCCATGAAATGGCCAAAATGTGTCAACAATAATAAATTACTTTTGGTTTATTATCTATGTCTTGTCCCACGGTTGCCCCTATAATGGTGTTACTCTTTTCTTTAGTTCAAAGAATTCTTCTTGACAATCATTAGTCCATGTAAAAGGAACATCCTTTTCTAAGAGCATGTAAGTGGCATAGCTATTTTTATGAGGTATTTAATAAATCATCTATAATTTCCAACATGTCCTAAAAGGGATCAAAGAATCTTTAAGTTTGTTGAATCTAGGATTGTAGACATTAATTTTACTTTCTCCTTATCCACTCTTATCCCTTCCTTAGAGATTACATGTAATAAAAATACACTACATGTGAACATTAAATGACTCCTTTTCCAACTTAATTATATTTTTTTAGTGCATCTATCTAAAATACATTCCAAGTGTTGTAATGTTTATTCAGAAGTATCCTTGTATACTAAAAAATTATCCATGAATATTTCTACATATTCTTCTAACATATCAGAAAATACTTATATCATGGGCCTTTGAAAGGTAGCAAGTGCATTACAAAGATTGAAAGACACCTAATGGTAAACAAAAGTTCCATATGAACATGTAAAGGTTGTTTTATGCTGATCTTCTAGTGCAATGGCTACTTGATTATAACCACTAAACCCATATAAAAAGTAATAGTGCTCATGCCTTTCTAATTTCTCCAAAATTTGATCTATGGAAGGTAGGGAAAAATGATCTTTTTTATAGTCTATACAAACTCACCAATTTTCTTCCTTTTTAGGAGCTACAATGATTGTACTTACTCATTCACTATCAGCTATTAGGTAAATAATTCCTTCCAGGCTGCATTCTTACTAGTCTCACATTATCTTCTAGATAAATGTAATGTTGGAAAATGTTGGGTGAAATTCCTTGATGAAAGGTCCTCATAATTCCATACAAATGTTGTAGACATTCTTCATAAGAGTTCTACTAATATCACTTCTTACCCATTAAAAAGTTAGAAATTTATTATTAAGTACTTATTTTGATAAAGGAAAATGTACTTAAGAGTGCTAGGTAATCCTCTAAGATCTAAAGAATCATTATTTGGTGGTTGAATTATTTCTTAAATATTCCATGATCCCAAATCCAAAGTTTGATCAAGAAGATCTTATTATTCTTTTGTAGAGGGGTCTAAGTGCCCTTTCTCAAAATTGTTTTACTAAGGTTTTCCTATATTGTGGCATTGTTAATGTGGGTATTTTATAGAGAATTCTTGATTTTTTAATATCTTGATTCAATTGGTCCTCCTTTGCTTTATTTTATATATTAAGCATGAAAGTAAGATTGGAAAAAGATAATTGAAGTTTCCCTAATTAACAATTGATTAGTCCATTAGTTGTTGCTAGCCAAGGTCTACCTAGTATGATGGGAAAACAATCTAGATCTTTTACTTCCAACACAACAAAACCAACTGACTATTTTTCTCTTTCAAACTCCACTATTAAATCTTTGACCACTTTCACTAGTTTCACATTGGCATCATCAACCAAAGATATTCTTATATTCACTTTCCTTATGTCCTCTAAATCATGTGACCTAGACATTTAATGTGAGATAATATTGATGCTAGCTCCTAAATCCAATATAACATTATCAATATTCTTTCCATTTATTTTAATTAAAATTGTGGAAACCCATGAATCTTGGTATTTTGGGACTTCTTGGATTTTTATAAATTGAGACAAATATTAATCAAATAAACTTATCTAGGAATTTTTTCTTTTCTCTTTTTCATGCATAATTCCCTTAAGTATTTAGCACAAAGATATGTATTCTTTACAACTTTTTTTTAATGGAATATGTAAACATAACTCATTAAACATTTTTTCTATATTTGCTTTGGCTATAAATTCCTCTTGCAATCATTTAGGGAAAGGAGGTAAAACTATTTTCCTAGGTAAAGGGAGAGGGGTTAATGGCTATTCTTCTTATCTAATTGGTTGATTATTTTTCTCATTCAGTATATGTGTCTAATCTTTTGCTTGTGCCTCAACTTCTTGAAAGCTAACCTTCTTATTAGGTCTAGGCTTAATAATTTTTCCACTCCCAGTGGTAATAGAATGAAATATTTCCTTACCCTTCCTTCAAGATGTAGGATTTGGATCTAGTTGAGAAGGTAATTCATTCTTTATCAGGTATTGAAATAGTCCCCTTGTTTCATTTATGAATTGCCTACTTTCTACAATGAAGGACATAAGAATTTGAATGAGTTTATCCAAGTGTTCACTAGTTGGGATTGTTGCAACTAGAAAAATTGATCGCTAACAAATCAAAAGATCAGGTGTAGCAACCTCAATCTTGAATTCCTAGGACCTTGAAAAAATTAGGATTTGAGGTGCCTTGGATAGTCCAATAGATCACCCATGAACTTATAGAATGCAAAATGTAGATACGAGAAAATAAAATGTAAAAATTATAGATATGGAAAATAGAATGTCAAATGCAGATTGCACATAAAATGAAACCTTAAAAATTTATTAAAAAAAATAAGGGATGAATTCATAAAATATGTATAAGAAATATTCATGAGAGAGTAAAATGGAATTCATTAGGGTAGGAGTTTAAAGCTTGTTGAAGTTAATGTAATTTGCTCCATGATCCAAGTACTTAGCCACTCTGAATGCTTTCAAACCTTCTCTGCCACAAACTGCATATTTGCAACTTTAATCAGTACTAGGGGGTGAAAAAAGTGGGAAATTTGGCTACAAAATTCTCCATGCTGGAAGTTTAGGATGCCAAAAATGTAGTGTAGAGGCCAAAAACCCATAAGTCTCAAGGACTAATAGGGTTGTAGGGGTTCCATGTTGAGAGGATCTAATAAGCTACTTTTTGCAAGGGTTGCAAGGGCTCTTGGAAGCCAAAAGTGCTATGTGCTCAAAATGCCAAAGGTGTGGAACTTGAAATGGTGTTGGGGTTTGGTTTTCTAGGTTTTGGATCATGATTTTTGCTATAAATTAGCTGACCATTTGGCTAAAAATTTCTGCAAATTTCATTCATGTACAGGTAAGATGGGTGCCCAAATTTAGGAGGTTACTATATATAGTAAGTGCCAAACTCCCATGGACATTTCATTTACTAAAAATAGTAATGGGAGCACACCTTAATGCTAGAGGTAGATCTTCTATGCTAGGCCTTTTACCATCCTTGTTGGAGTGGTTGNGGGGGTGGGGGGGTGGGGGTGGTGGGGAACTTCCATGTAGAGGGGGAAGGTTTCCATGGTAGAGGGTTCCATGTAGAGGGGGAAGGTTTCCATGGTATAGGGGAAGGTTTTATCCCTTGTAGATGTTTCTAGAGTAGAAAAGTATATGCCCCTCATAAAGCCCAAAAACGTGGCACTTTTGGCATCTGAAAAGGCATTTTTGACCTTTCCAAGCCCAAATATAGTCACTAGGTGAATTTTTTCACTTGGGAAATGAGGATTTCACCACTTATGAGGAATGTTTTATCCCTAAAAGTATGAAATATGTGAAATTTCCCCTTATGAATTACAATATTCACATTTACAATGAAGTTTTGCCTCAAGTTTCATGGGTTGAAGGCTACATGATGATAAATGATTACAAGAAGAAAATTTTTGTGGTGTTTCAATGGTCCCTCTTTGTTGTTGTCTAGAGGATTGACCTAAGAGGCACCAACAAAGAATACAAAACACAACTGTAGTTCCACCACCAACTTTCTCTATTCATGCTTGATCTAGTCATGTCAAACCATGTCGAAGAGCACTTATGATGATGGGATAAGGTTATGATGATGAGATGGCAATGATATCATAAGGAAATGGTGATGGAGGCTAACAATGTATTCCAAATGTTGACATCATGGCTATAGTGTGGTATTGACATATTTAGAAGTGTTGGTTGTTCAACAAGTGTGTTTGAGGATCCAATTACTTTACTCCAAGATTTCTTTGGTCATTAGGATTTGACATTTCATGGGCCATTCAATTCTTGATAGGTTTCTTCCCCATGTGTATTTGTTTTGTGGGGTGAAACCTTCATTGGGTTTCTTTGCTAAGGCTAGTTAGATCTAGTTTTCCTGTTAAGTGAGTTATGTTACACTCAATGGACTTGGTGGTTATCCCATTGAATGAGATGTGTTACACTTGTTGGACTTAAAGGTTTTTCCATTGAATGAGTTGCATTACATTTAAGTGAACTTGAGGATGGAGCATGATGAAGAGATGTCATATGGCTATGGTGTATGAATGTCAAATATTAGTCAACATTGTTATTTAGGATAAGGAAGGCTATAATCAGGTTATAGGGTTGGGCTCAACAAGTGGTGCTAGATGTAGGGAAATGGTGCAAGAACTCTTAACATAGTAGGAAAAACTCACCAAATTATGCACATTGAGATCATGTGATGAATTGTTGCCATAATGAGTTGCAACCTTACGATGGCCCTTGGCTTCATTCTACAAACACAACTCCAAGAGAATAAGAAAACCAAGCAAGTAGAGCATGTTATAGCATTACTGATGAGTGGCGAGGTACCCCTACACTCAACCATACGAATACGAACATGCACGCACGATCCAGTCGAACTCCGCAGACTAAATGCCTTAACACCACAAGAAACACCTGGGGTTAATCATTCATTGTCTTCCTNGGATCACCACACGTAACGCAAGTGCTCGAAGTGGTCGTACTGAGGCACCTATTTAGCTTAAGTGTGATAAGCAGCCGATTCCTTAGTTAGCCGTACACACCCGTGGGTGCTCGTAACTAAGTCGTACTTATCACACGTTCTAGCCTAGCAATGAGTAGTCGATTCCTTGACTAGCCGTACACATTGGACTACCACTGGGATTACCAAGCGTAGAATCTTGGAATACGCTACTGGGTTACCAAGCAGCCAATGCTCGTAATCAAGTCGTACTCATGCGTTGCGACAAGCAGCCGATTCCTTGACTAGCCGTACACGTCCGTAGACGCTCGTAATCAAGTCGTACTTGTGCATACTAGGAAAGCAGTAAATAAACAATAATAAATCCATGTATTGCAGGGTTTATCCAATCAAGTTCTTCTTTATTGCCGTACAAAACTTGGGTACAGGTTACAAGCTGCTCGAATAAAGAGCCGTTCACTCTAGGACTCTTACTGTGGGCACATGGGAAAAATTCTAACTCTGGAGTGATCAATCTACCATAGCTTCACTACTTCTAGCTAGGATTGGGAAATAAGGGGAGTGCCGCCTCTTATTTATAGATATGGTGGTAGACCGCGATATCGCGTACACGATATCGCAGGGGAGGACGCGATATCGTGGCAGCCACAATATCGCGTACGCAATATCGCAGCACAGTGCATGTCGCGTCTCATCAATTACAAATCAAAATACCCAAGTCACCAATGTTGCTAGTTTAAGGCTGTGGTAGGCCATCATACTAGTTTAAGACCTTGATAGGCCGTGGTACCAATTTAAGATTGTAGCTGATCATGGTGCTAGTTTAAGGCCTTGATAGGCTCTATTACCAATTTAAGGCCTCTGTAGGCCATGGTCACACTATTTTTAGGCCTTGGTAGGCCATGCTATCACCAATTTTAGGTCCTAGTAGGTCATGTTTTCACCTGTTTTACGAACTAGTAGGCCATCTTACTAGTTTAGGGCTTTAATAGGCCATGGTAAAGTAGGCTCACTTGTTGATGGTCATTAGGTACATGTAATATGGCTTTAGATAGGAATTATTGACTAGATTGGACACATCATTCCCATTCATATCAGTAATCCTAAATTCTTTGTTATCATAGACTCTAGTGACAAGGAAGGGCCCTTCCCAATAAGTTGAGAAAATGTGTACATGTTCATGGATGGCTTTGAGGACCAGGTCACCTTCCTTGATCTTATACTTGGTTAAGTTATGGTGATGCTACCATTTCTACCTCTTGTGATAGTGTTCAATGTGAGCAAGCACTTGCATATGTTGCTCCTCCATTGAGCCAGGGCTATTATCTACAACTCCTTGTTTTGTTCATCACTGATGAAGTTGGTTAAAAATACTTGGATTGATGATACTTGCAATTGAAGAGGTAAAAAAACTTTAGAACCATAAACCAAGCTATAAGGGGTTACACCAGTTACCATACGATAGGTTGTTCTATAGTCACATAGTGCATGGACAAGTTGCTCATACCATTTATGCTTGTTGTTGATGAGCATCTTTCTTAGCAAGTTGATGATGGCCTTGGATTGAGGGTAATAAGGTAATGAAAAGGAATGCTTAATTCCTAGGTCATGATAGAAATATTTTGTTTCTTAGATACTAAATTTTGGTTCACTATTTGTAACTATGGTTATGGGTATGCCAAAATAGGCTACAATGTTATCCAAGATGAATTTATAGACCCTTTCATATGTAGTCTCTATTAGGAAAATAACTTCAACCCACTTAGTAAAGTATTCAATTGCAATGATGATGAAGCTATGCCCTACCGAAGACATAGGCATTATAGGCCCAATGATATCCAACCCCCATCATTAAAATGGCCAAGTGATCTAAGTAGTATGTAACTCAATTGATGACACATGTATAAAGTTGCTATGCCATTAGCATGTGTCACAACATTTAACCTTTTGTAGGAAATTGCTTTCCATGTGGGGCCAATAATAGCATAACCATCTAATCTTAGTGGTCATAACTCTATGTTCTATATGTCCTCCACAAACACCCTAATGAACCTCCTCTAAGACTATTTCAACTTCAGGTTTACCTAAGAAATTTAATAATAAACCATCATAGGATCATCAACATAGTGTGTTATCACCTACAATGACATACTACTTCGATCATTTGCATACAATATCCTTTTGAGTAGTAGTTAGAGCTTGTGAGGATTTATCATGCATATGGTAAAATTTGATATCATCATACCACTCCTTGGCAAGAGTAGTATGAACTAGGACCAAAAAGGTATCCTTTGCATTCTACATGATGGGGATAGCACAATCCATAGTTAAGGTGGAAAAATTACTAAACACATCTGGCATCACACTCAGGGCCAATGTTGCTATTGCATTAGCTATGGTGTTCTTGTTTGGGTATGTGTTGGATATCAATGTCTACAAATTATTGTAACAATTTCTTTTGTAGGTCACAGTAAGGCTATAAATGATTGGCTTTATATGCATAGACATCATTTACTTGGTTGACCACAAGTTGATAATCATCATTGATCGTTAAGAATCTAATTTGTAGATCATGAGCTACCATCAACCCTCTGATCAAACCCTCATAATCCACTATGTTGTTGGTACATAAAATGATAGGTGAAAGATCATATTTCACTAGATGGAAATGTTATGATGGTAGTAGCACTAGGTCCATGGGTAGTTGAAGCTCCATCAAAGTACCTAACTATCTCAGAATCCTTGGGCACCTAGCTAATGGTGTTAATGTGTTCACCAAGAAACTCAAGATCTATAGTTGCTTGGTCATCAATAGGTGAAATAGTGAGTTGTATGACTATATCTTGATGTTTCATTGAGGATTGAGAGATGTATTGAAGGTCAAACTCTATGTGTATGGATTTCTATTAGGCTATTTAGCTACTTTTGTAGATATTCATCATTATGGCTCTAAGCACATTATCTTTACAGATAATGTTGACTTGGCTTTTGAAGAGGTAGTATCTCCACTTCTTCAATGAGAATACTAGTTCTAGATAACACTTCTTCACTTTAGGGTATTGGGTCTTGTGGGTAACTAATGCATGGTTAAGGTAGTATACTAGTATTTCTACATCATCATCATGTTTTTGATAGAGTAGAGAGGCAATGAATGTGTAAGAGATGATAAGGTAGATGTAAAATAGTTTACCCTCTTGTGGAGGATAGACTATTGGTAGTTGTGTCAACTCTTGCTTATGATTATTAAAGGTCTCTTGTCATTGAGCCATTCACTCATAGTGAACCACTTTCTTAAGCACATGTTACATGGGTTGTAGCTTATTTGTAAGCCTAGCAATAAACCAATGGATAAACTATAATCTACCTTGTAGCCCTTGAAGCTCTAAGGTTTGTAGGTGCTACTAGTTTGAATATGGCCTTAACCTTATCAGGATCAACATGTATCTTTGCTTTAGATACTATAAAGCCAAGCATCTTATCAGTTTTGACACCAAAGAAACATTTCTTAGAATCGAGCCTAAGGTCATATTTGAACCATCATTTGAGCACAAGATCTAGGTCATTAGCATGGTCACTAGCCACTTTGGATACAAATGACTATATCATCCATGTAATCGTTGAGAAAACTGAACATGTAATCATTAAAGATATAAGTCATGGCTTGTTGATAGGTTGCTCTTGAGCTCTTAAGGCCAAAATGCATCATAGTATAATAAAAGGTACCCTAAGGGGTCATGAAGGTCATGCTAAATTGATCTTCTGGGTTGATCCTAATTTGGTTGCATTCTGAAAACCCATCCATAAAGGACAATAAGACATGTCTAGCCATAGTATCAATAAGTTAACCAATAATAGGCAAATGGATGTCATCCTTGATAGTCACTTTATTTAGGTTTTAGAAATAAATGCAAATATGGATACTCCTAGTTTTCATAGGGACTACCACTATGTTGAACATCGATGGCCCTAATAAAACCACCTTGGTAGAGCTTTGAGATCTCATCATGAACTATCAAGGACAAATTAGGTCTAACCTTGTGTACTTTATACATAACTAGTCTAATGCTAGGGTCTAGCGTGATGTTGTGTTATACTAGGCATGGGTCTAGGCTTGGCATATCTTCATATGACTAGGCATAGATCTTAATATTTCCTTGTAGAACCATGGTGATGTCTTGAGCTTGTTGAGATTCCAGTAAGGAACTTAGTTTCCACTATGTGTTTTCATGGGAACCTCAACTAGAGAGTCTTTATTTATGTCACCTACCTCTAAGTTAAGGGTTTTGACTAGGTTTTCAATCCATTCTAGAGATTTTTCTATCGAGGCTATGTGGTTGACAAGACTTTTAGGCTGAAGATTTAGGCAATTAGGGTTGATATACCATTCAACATCATCATGAGGTTCACTTAGGCTCAAAGGTAGACTAATATGCTCCTAGGTACTCATACTTTAATCCTGCATGTCAACCATAAGCACATTAAGAGTTACTTTCATAAAGATAAATAAATAATGCTAAAAGGCTATGAAATTATGCAAAAATATGCTACTATAATGTAAAAAAAAATGTAAATGTGATCATATAAGGCTATAAACAAGAAGGTAGAGATAAGTAAATGCAATGGAATAAATGCTAAAGTAAGGTCATAACAAGGTTACAATAGGTTACAATTTTTCTAGTTTTAGGCCTTTGTGGGCCTTGATGCTAGTTTAGAGTCTTAGCAGACTCTGATGCTAGTTTAAGCCTATAGCAGGCCACGATGCCAATTTAGAGTCTTAGTGGACTATGTTTACATCGTGTCAAATGGTGGTTATAGAAGGCCAAACCCCAGTATTTGGGGGGGGGGGGGGGTCAGACCCCAAAAAGAGAATTTTATTAATTAAATGAGAATAAGTACATGATCAACATATGAACATATTGATGGATAAATAGGAAGAAGAACAAAGACAAATGTGAGTGTTGAAAGAAAACATCTTGAAACAAAATCATTCTCAGGGTGTAGGAGTACATGCGACAGAAGGGAGTACATGCCAAAGAGCTATCAAATGCTGGGAATCCTTAGGAACTGCGAGTCGATAAGACCAGAAGAACAACAAAGAGCTCAAAATTATGATGATAACACACTCCAATGTAGCAGATTGAGATTGGAAAGAGTGCGCGAGTTGGTGTATCTGCTCCAAGGCTGCAAACAAAAAAACAAATGATTAGTATCCAACCTTAACTTAGAAGTATGAGATAAAATTTGGAAATGCACAAGGCGAAGAATTTGAGATTTTTCCATAATATTTAAATGGTTAGAGTTGGACGAATTAGTGTTCTGGAAAAGAGCATTGCATCTGCGCTTCCATATAAAGTAAAGAACGAGGGGCCTAATAACTTTCCAAAGAAACCGAAGGTCTGAAGAGGGGCTGGCCAAAAAGCCGAATAAGATATCCTCATGGGAAAATGTGCACAAAGGAAAAACCATAGAAACCCATTCCCTCGAAAACCCCCAGTATTTGATACCAATCAAAGGTTAAATATAGGCAAGTAAGATAGTAATAAGGTAGATAAAGAAAGTATAAGGCCATACCACGTCAAGAAGCTTAGCAATACAACACAAGGCCAAAACAAGTTAAAACATCATGTAATAAGACCAAATCAAACAAAATAGGCTACCTATGGTGAATCTTGGGTAATATAGGTAAAAAAGGATTAGGTTTTGCTAGTTTTAGGCCTTAGTGGACAATGGTTTAGGGCTATAGGATTGTTAGGTGAGTTTGGACATCAATCAGGGCTTCTTGGAAATAAATATCAAAATTTTTAAGGCTTTCATATTGGACCCTCCTTATTTCCATGTTCACTAGTGTGGAAGAAGTAACCCCCAACATGGAAACTAAGGAAATTTAGTTTTGGGGCATCCAGAGGTCCAAAATTGCGGTTTCAGGGCCTTCCCAAGGTAGCATAGGACCATATTTGTCAAAATTAGGCACACCAAAAAGTAGGTTTTGAGACTTTACCCCTTTTTTTCCACATTGGCCAGAATTGATGGAAGGGGCCTCAACATGAACAATTAAAATACAAGCTAAAATAGGGTTAAATAAGGTCAAACTAACATATGGAACCTAGAACTAAGAGTTTTGCATCCCCTAGATTTGTTTTGAGGCCATTTGAGTTAATTTTGAGTGCCAAATCAAGTTGAAATTGCTTCTCACTATTTTTCTATATTGAGTATGATGGCTAAAGCATGGAAGAATGGGGGTGCACTTGTCCTATGATTTTGGGATGGTTTGGGAGCACATCGGTAAGGCTTCCAGGCTCCTAGAATTGTAGGTCATGATATTCCAAGTTTTTGGTTGATTTTAAACATGTTTGGAGGTCATTTAAGGTCATCAAAGTTTTGAACCCCTATTTTTCATGTGGAGGGAGTTTCTCTAGCATGAATGATTTGGGGGAATGACTTTTAAAAGAAAAAATGAAGTCAAACAAGTTTAATATTAAGGCTATGAGGTCCTAGGCTTCTTTGGAATAGATTTTTGGTATTTGAGAGTGTCATCTTGTCATCAAAAGTGGAAAGGTAGCTTCACCCCCTTATTTTCATGCTACCCAACATGGAAGGGAACTTCTCTACCATGGATGGAATAATAATCCTAAATCTAGGATAATTTTCATCAGAATCAACTATGCATGTTAACCCTTAGAGTTACCTGGGTCAAGGGCTAGGATTTTAGGTCAAAATTTGGTAGTTTTGTGTGTTTATATGTTAGTTTTTTAGCTTTTCCATTTTTTCCATGCTAGGGGTGGAGTGCCTAGCATGGGTCCAACTAGAAAAGGTAAGGGGAACAATGTTTTAGCCATTTGAGATTAGTTTCCTAAGGTTTGAAGGGTCTAGTGGGTGTTGACAAGGCACCTAAGATGCATGCAAGGTCATTTGATGTTATTCTAAGGTGTTTATGAGTTCCATATGAAACCCCCTTTAGTTTCCATGCTAGCTAGCATGGAAGAGAAGGCCCTCAACATGGAAGAATTACAAATCTCATATCTAGACTGAAACACCCCAAAACTCAAATACATGCTTGCTTCACTAGGTCTTTGCAATTCGTGTAGCGTTACAAAAGTTCTTCAGGAGATGGATGCTCTAAAGTTCATACTGTCTAGTTTGGAAATTTTTTCTGCCCTAGGTGTCAATAGGCTAAATGGATTCTCTAGCCTGTCCACCTAAGTAGTTCATCTAGCCGATAGTGCACTTAGGAGTAGTGCGTAGAATTGCCGGTAGTGCTCAGAACATGAAAAATGCTTCAACAAGGTTTCTAGGTCAAAGAGTTTTGCTATGCTACACTACTCTATGTAGTGTAGCAGACTTTGGAAGATGGTTGTAGAAGCACAGTGCCACGCTATGCTATGCCATGCAGCATAGCATAGTGCAGTAAAAGTTGGACGGTCAGTCCTCTTGCCCGACTTCAAGTCCTTCAACAATGTCTCCTTTTGTTAGAAAGCCGAAAACTTGGAAAAAATAGGTCATGTTTGTTGCTATGCTACAATAAGCTACATGGCATAGCGAGGTATAGAAATTCTGTGAAAGTGACAGAAGGCATCTCAAAGGGCGGGATCAACAAGTTTGCAAGCTTCACAGTGCAAAAGGCAAACTTTGCAGATTGATGACGTTTTGTGACTAAGAACAGCTACTACACTATGATACGCTACATAGCATAGCATAGCATAGCAAATCTGCAACGAACAGTTATAACACTACAAAGGTTTCCAACGCATGAACTGGGACACAACACAAATTTTTGCTTTGAACTGGCAGTTATGCTACGCTACACTATGTAGGATAGCACAACGTGATAAGATGCCACGCCACGCCAAATATGCTACACTACAAAGCATAGCAAAGTGGAAAGTGGTTACGTGACATTAATGCTTGTCACCTAATTACACTGTTGCTCTGATAGCATAATTACAATGTGGCAGGTTTGTAATTACAGCGTGGCAGGCTCGCCCAATGGTCATGTAGGCACATGCAGCATAGACAGGTCAGCATAAGCCCAGGGCACGTGGTATCCAAACTGCATCTTTCACATGTGTATGGCCCTATAAATATCCCAATGACCATCAAGGCCTAGGTATGGGTTTTTTTGGCAATTTTGGTTGGCTAACAATTTTGTTTGGCTAATAAGCAAAAAAAAAGTTAGCAATGTAACCTTGAGCATTGTAAACTTTTTGTTTGACATTGCAAATAGTTAGCACTCCCATTCGTCATTTTTTCCTACTTTTCCCTATCATCTTGGTAGCACTCTGCATTGTAGACTTCCGACTCTATGTTCAAGCATCCAACTATTTTGCTCTGAACACCTTGGTTACCTTTTGGATCTCTACGCTTCCCAGCATCGCACAACCAATTGTATCCACCTTGAAAGAGTAAATTCATAATCTTGAAGCGGTGCATTTTCCTAACTACATTCTACTTGACTTTCTTTTTTATCATCACATTTTACATTGTCACCTACATTGTTTATGTTTACAATATCATTTTTATGCTATAAACTTTACTTTCAAATCACACATTGCAAAAGGTTATATTGACACTGACTAAGTCCCTATCTAATTGACCAGATTATTCAGGGTGCCCCGTTTCCATTCCATCTAGCATGGCCCTCTCATAGAAACGGGGTTGAGATTTTCAACGGTTGACGACCTATCGGTGTTTTCCAGTTGCTAACATTTTCGGTTGCTACAATTTTCTAGCTCTAGAAGGAGGGCCTTTGGTGTCGTTTTCGCATGTCACGGTGGTCTTGTAAGCCTTCTACACTCTGATATCCATTAGCATACACTTGACACCCTTCTATGATTGTTTACATGTCATGCAATGAAAATCGGTCACCTCGATGATTCCTCGGGAGCCCTACAGGACATAAAGCCTCTGGTCACTAGTTGACTTGCCTATCTTACGGTAGTCTTACACGCGTTCTTTACCCTATCGTGCACTAGCATAAATGTGACATCCTTTTGCGGTTGTTTACGCATCGTGTGGTACAGGTTGATTGCCTTGACGGTTCCTTGGGAGCCTAACAAGACATAAAGCCTTTCTGATTGCTTCCCAATTCCTTTGTTTTTCTCCTTCGCAAAAATGTTCAGCTTTTTGATTTCTTTTCCTTTTTCATTTGCAAAACTATTTAACTTAACAATCGCTTCTACAATTACTACTGCTAATACCTTCAACATAGAAGTTCCCATCACAGTTCAAGGCACCACTGGTGCCAAACAATTGCTCAACCCAACGCTAAAAACATGTCGATCCCTCAGGATCCAAAATTAGGGACTTGAGGGCTTGGCCCAGCAATATGAGTGCTATAACTTCCTCTATTCAAATGTTTAGGAAAACTTGCCTTTGTATGTACACAAGTTCAAAGGAAAATGTAGCTTTGAGTGCGCTTACTATGACTGGAAGGAGTTTGTTCCCACGCCTGATGCTTCCATACGTTTGACACAGGTAAACCAAAGGCTTCTAGACTAGCTAATCTAGTTGGCTAGACTTAGGGAGCAACAAGACACATCGTCCAATCAGGATGATGCTATCTAGGATGGACAAGAGGAACTTGATTACTAATCTAATGAGGGAGGTCAAACCAACCTCGTTCTTGACCCTCCTACCCTATCTTTTTGGGCCAATCTGTTGTCTGACATCACTTCCTTTGCGATCACACCTATGCTCCTGTAGCCTACAACTACAATTGCAATGGGTAGCCATGTCACCTTCCTGGTGTATCAAAGCCCTTATTTCCCTATTTCATTTACAACAACTATGCCTCCACAAAATGTTCAATAGTCCATTCCAGTAGCGCATCACAAACCAATCATAGCTACCCTGCTGCATATTCATACTGTACCTACTTCACAATCGTATGCAACTTTGGTTTTAATTCCTATGTTCGCGTCTATCGCACAAACTGCGATGGGCCTGGGCCTATCCACATGGTGGACCGCATTCACTTCTTAGCCTATTACACAACTATTGCAGATGTCTCATCATGTTTTCCCTCAGACCTACCAAAACTTGCAAACGGTACAACCCAACATGGGGCTATGGTGTGTTCCACCAGTGACACAAGCGGTCTACCTAGCACCGGTTGCTGCTCCAATAGCACCACTTGCCAGGTGGTGGATAGTGTAAGTAGCACTATTCGTGGGGGCTATCCCAATGGTACCACCGATGGGTCATGCTACCACCCCCACCATTCCACAGATGGAAACTGCCTCAGCAGTTCCCCAACTATCCACAACATCGGTAGGTCTGGACCAAGCATTCTAGCTCATCCACACCCTCACTGAGGAAATGAAAAGCCTCAAGGCTATCGTGTCTGACATGGTACAATTCATGGACTTTTACCAAGACGATCCCAGTAGCCTTGCAATCCCTATGCTGACGTTACCCCTAGGGATGTCTCTCCCGCACTTCATGAAGTACAATGGGGAGGGGGATCCCAATGCACATCTTATTACCTTTAGGTCTAAGTCTCTCCTATTGCAACAATAGCTGCACATGATTCTTCGTGTCTTTGCCATGTCTCTAGCTGGGAAAGCCTTGGATTAGTACCACGCGCTATCATGCTCATCCATTTCAACTCTAGAAGAGCTTTTGAACTAGTTCATGACATGCTTCACGTATAAATTGAAGTTAGAAACCACACCGGACTAGTTGATGAGCATGAAGTAGGATCCTCTGGTAGTCCAAATATTCATCTAGTGTTGGAGCGCAACCCTTAATGAAATCCGCGAACCCACCGTGGAGGCCCAATTGTTGACCGTCTTTCAGAGTGCAGTGAATCACTTTATCAAGTCTAAACTGTACTACCTTGCCCCTTGCACTCTCAGTCAAGCCTTCACTCAGACTAAGAGTATATAGGACATGGTTGAGGCAAGGAAAGACCTGGCCTACATTGCCTACAAAAACACCTTCACAAAGAAGGACAAGGGTAAGGCCCCAACAACCATAGTGGCCACTATGGTAATCGAGGCCAAGCCCAAACCTAGTAACAATGATAACAAGAACAACAAGAAACTAGCCGTACCCTTAGCTAACCCCATGCCTAAGTAGGACAATGCACTGAAACCTCCAGTACCCACACTTGAGACATCAGCACAACCCAAGCTAAACTTTGAGTGTAAAGATCACTCAAAATACAACCCATTGCCTCTTAAGCCTTCAGAACTTCTGAAGCAGCTATTGGAAATGGGGCACATCCAACACAAGCAGATGTTAGAAGAAGGAATCAAGAGACATCAACGGTACTGTGAGCTCCTTAGGAACCCCTCCTTGGCCCTACCCAATGAGCCCCTAGTTCTTAAGGGTTTCAGACTGGACAGGTTTTGTGACTATAACCAATAGTGTGGTCACAACATAGATTACATTCTGGTGTTGTAGGATGACATCCAGATATTGATCGATCAGGGAAAACTGGTGTTGGATGAAAGAAACCCAGTACGCCTTGAAAACCAATCTATGCATGTCTACATAGACCCCATCAACGCCAACAATGCCAGTTATGTCATCAATGCCATCGCTATTGATAGTGATCCTAGGCCACATCAGTAGCCATTTGTGGTCTGTGTGCCTTAGCATAGTTCACTAGCATCATCAGCGGCTGGTCGAAGCTTGCAACAGCTGTTCATTCTGAGAGTTCCTCCCTAGGCATCCATCTCCACACCACCTGTTAATGAAACTATGCCACCCTATGTGTTAACACCGTTAGCTCCTTTTATCATTAGGGGGTTGATCCATTTGATAGCCCCCTCCCCATGCAAGATAGTTGAAAAACCTTCTTCTAAAAAATAGGAAATGCATTTTGTAGGTGAGACTTCAAGAGGAAGTACCCCTCCTGGTACTTCCAAGCCTATGTCTCCAACCCATGCATCTATGCCCTCATCACCAAAGATGAACGTTGCTATAACTGCACAGTTTGCACCACCCTCCCAAAAAGGGTCTAAGACTAGATTTGAAGTCATCCCTCTTTGAGAAATCCATCTTCTTGGATGAATAGAAGAGGAGGAAGGCGTTAAACAGGGGGGGGGGGGGGGGGGGGGGGGGGGGGGGCGGTCAAGACCTCTTCGATGTCTTCACTTAGGTCAAAAAAGCTCTAAAACAAAAAAACACTATACTAAGCTTGTACAACCTAATCATGACATCTATATCACACCGTGAGGCTCTGATCCACATGTTGATAGCGATTCTAGTCAATGAAGACATGCCAGTAGAAGAGGAAGTGATCCACTTGATCATGCTTCCCTCTGCACCTGCAGAGCCAGAACTGTCTCAACTAACTTTTTACAATGAATCCATTAGGGAAGATCCCAAAAGGGGTTAGGTGACTACAACACACCTTTTCATCACAATTCAGGTCAGCCAACACCAGATCTGAAGGGTACATGTTGAGGATGGGGCTTCCATGAATGTCATCCCCTTCCCTATTGTGGATAAGTTGGACTTGGTCGACTAGATCAAACCCATAGAGACATCATGTCTGAGGTCGTTCAATGGGGCACGCGTCCTGGTGAAGGGCATAGTCTAGATAAACTTCGTGGTAGGGGACTAGTTCCCCACAAACGTGACGTTCATCGTGATCGAGGAAATGCCTGGGTTTAACTTGATCCTAGAAAGGTCATGGTTAGCGTAGCTTAGGGATGTCTCCTCACCCATACACCAAGAAATCCATCTACCATACATAGGAAGGAAGGTGGCGATCCATGGTGATGAAGTAGTAGCGCAAGCAATTAACAACATAGACATAGAGTAGGGCTTAGAGGTTGTAACCTTTGAGAATGAAGCACCTACTTACACACACATTAACCATCTAGTGGGGGAATTAGTTCAACAAGCTGGTTACCAAAACGAAAGTACGTGGGCTGAATTGCCCTTCCAAGCAAGGGACAACGATGCAAACGAAGGCCTTGGCAAAGTGCCTTGGCCTTACATTTCACTCTACCCATGCTGGGTCAAGAAGCAGCTATGCATAGTGTAGCAACCTCACTACTTCCTTCCCAGTCGCCACCCCTTGTACATTCACTTCCTTTTGCTTTGTTAATGTACCATCATTTTGGCATGCCTACGCAGTGGCCTAAAACAACCTAAAACTATGCCATGCAATGGCCTGAAATGTACTAAAACTAGCAAAGGACTAAAACGGCCTAAAACTAGCAAAGGCCCGAAATGGCCTAAAACTAGCAAAGGCCTAAAATGGCCTAAAACTAGCAAAGGCCCGAAACGGCCTAAAACTAGCAAATGCCTGAAATGGACTAAAACTAGCAAATGCCCGAAATAGCCTAAAACTAGCACATGAAAGCATGAACATTTTACACAAAACGTAACACATAGACAATGCATAAGTTAACGTAGAATCAATTTCTTTTCTGAAATTCTCTCCTTTATTAAAAATTTTTTCCTTTTGGACAATGTTTGCAAAATTTTTTACAAAAATTCTAAATTTCAAAAAAAAATCCCATGTTATCATGGGTTGTCCCTGTTTGCATCATCTTCACCATTCGTTCTTGCATCATTTCCATTTGCATCACCTTCCCCTGCATTTTCCTCTGCCGATTCTTCATTCCTTCCCTCCATAGGCCTCATGCTCTCATCTGGAGTTTGCATCATAGGAATGAAGTGGTCAACTAAAGCAACGCATGCAAGCTACAACATAGCATAAGAATTAATACAATAGAAAGTAACTAACCTGAGAAGGGCTTGCATCCATCTCGAAGGGTATCCGGTCTAAACCGAGCCCGAGGAGGCACTAGACCTCCTCAGCCATGATGTCCACCCAATGCCTATTTCTTAGTTCAGCATCCGCAGTAACTCTCTTCCTTTACATGGTTGTCCAGCTTGGTGGTCCTGGAGAAAAGGTGGTTGCGGTCTCTCCTGTAGGAAGGTCCATCTTACAGTCAGGAGATTTTGTAACCTTCACTTGCTCTTTGAACTTGGCATAGGCCTCAGAAGTATCAATGGCATTTACAAATGCTTTATACATAAATGCCTCCATAGTAATGTCCCTATACAATTTACAATGGGTGTCATTTTCCAATTTATATATGTTTTTGTGTTTTTTCTGGGACTGTCCCCATTCATAAACCTTGGCACTAAGATCTTTCAAATCCTGACACTTCTGGGCTAACAAGTCCATTTGCATCTACTACTCTATTATTTCATGGGTGGCTTCAATGTTCTGATGTGCGACTATCCAAAATCTAGCGTAATCTATCACAGCCATGTACCAGTCCTCATTATTAGTGTCATGGGCTATGAGAAATTCGTTCCTCGACTTAAGATCCTCCACCTCGATGCTTAGGTCAGCCTCCCTTTGCTCAGCTTTTTGGACCTATTTCCATAGATCCTCGTTGATTCACTTATACTCCCACAAGCAGCGTGCCAAGTGCAAAGCACATTTGCAAGCCTTGTCGTATGCGCAATGAGGCACCTCGGTCTCTTCGGGCAGAAATGTAGGCACGACTCCCACTTTCAAAGGTAATGTAGTGTCCCATTTGAGCTGGGAGGCTGCCATGACACAAAGAGTGTAGCAATCATGTTAGCATCGTAAAGTTAACAAAGTCTAAAACTCTAGGGTAGCAACATGAGAGCACCTAACACTACTACTTATCCACATTAGGATCCACTTGCTGAAGGAGGCTAATCATGTTGTTGACGATTCCTTGCATAAACGTAAACTTCTCAGGGATCTCGGCCCATGATTCTACACAAGTCAGAGGAGGATTTGTAGCATCAATAGTGGCACCTATCACATAACTAAATGTGTCAACAATGGCCAAAATTGGCTATGACAAGGTAGACATGCTGTCGAACTCACCAACATTTACTTGCGGTCCACATTCCTGCTGAATCAAAACGAGGGTGGTAGCCTTGGTAGAAGTCTTTGGCAAGCCTTTATAGACCTCTTCTTCATGTGCTAGTGCCTTTCCTTTTAGGAGACCAACGTCTTTTTTATTCAAGGGAGACTCCTCTTCATCAGTAGGAGGATTCTCCCTAATGATAAGAGCCCTTGCCTTAGCGGCAGGAGCTCCCTTCTTGACTGAGGCCCTTTCTTTGGAGACTGGGATCTTCGAGTCTTTATTTGTCACCCCCATCTTACGGGCCAACACCTCTTCATCACATTCTTCTTATTCTTCTTCTTCCTCTACCAGTCAAGAAACATGTTTGCATTAGCCTGAAACAAGTTAGATTAAAGTAGATGCTACGCTACGCTATGCTGCCTAGCGTAGCATAGCATGGTAGAAAATAACAAGGTAGGCATTAAAAAAAGTGTTTACCAAAGGGGGGTTGCATCCTTTGTAGTTTAAGTCACAGTCTCCACCTGTTCTCTTCCTCTATGCGAAGGGTTTCCTTAGCTAGAGGAGGCCTCTTCCGCTGCAACTTTTTGGCCACAGTCTCAGCTATGAGACGTTCCCTTATGACACACTACCGGCTACAGTAGGAGGCATCTCCTCTATGTTGTCTTGGCCATGAAAGTTGTGGGCCACCTGATCCGTAGTCATCATAGACAACAACTTCCAAATTATCGCTAGGGGATCTTAGGCTTGGATGGTCTAGAGGATCTGGCGGATCCACGGTCTGGAAATCTAGTTACGATTTCGCATGACCCAGGCTCCAATCTCCTAAACCACTAGAAACTCTGAAAAATGCCTTAGATAGGCTATATAAAAGACATAATGTATTGAAACACCATAAAATTTTAGCTCAGACACTTTAAAACAAGAACAACTCAAGCCCTTTTCAGCATTCAGGAGGTAAAACTTAACTAAGACATGGAACTCACACTTGACTTGCTCAAGCTAGCTTGCTCATACTATCAAGCTAGCTTGCCCTCAATGTGATCAACCCTGATAGCTTCCAAATCAGGTCAAAATGGTCCTAAATTGAATGGGCAAGGCCCCCTTGGGGTGCACTGATGACTACTTTAAGTTTTAGCATCCAGAACCCAAGATTTCAAGTCAGAATCACATAAATCTTGTTACTCAAGCTGAGGTCACACTGCCCACTATGAGTACAACGTGAGTACAACATGACCAACTTTTAGAGCCTTGAAACCAAGTTCAAATAGTCTGAATTTGAGCACATAGACTCCCCTTGAGCTTCACTGATGTTCATTGTAGCTCCTAGCCTCCAGAAGCTCCAAAATTAACCTCAAAATCAAATGATTTATTTACTCATGCCCAGGTCACATTGGGGTTACATTGACAGCGTGAGCCTAGCGTGACCAAACAAAATCTGGTCAAATTAAGCAGTTCCGAGCATAATTTTCAGCATCAACGCAACCTCCAAGGATAGGCAATAATTCTACTTGTTCATGGGCTCTAGAAAATCAAAATTCGGGCATGTAACATGGCATTTTGGCTTGGTCATGCTGAGGTCATGTTGAGGTCACACTGACAGCATGAGCCCAGCGTGACCTGTCAAAAGTGACTTAAATCAACATGAGAACAGACTCAAATTCAACATCTAGGCCACCTTGGAGAGTAGGCAACAGTTTCACTTCAAAGAATAGGCATCAGATGTTAAAATTTAGCTCAAAATATGTTAGTTATAGTAGGTCATACCCAGGTCACACTAGGGTCACACTGATAGCATGAGCCCAGCTTGAGTTGCCAAAATGACCCAGATCAAAGCAAAAATAGGCTCAGAATCAGCATGCAAGTTTTCCCCAAGGGCAGGTAGTAGTTACACTTGAAAGACAGTTCTCAAAAATCAAAATTTGATGGGAAATGAACAATTCTAGCTTGCTCATGCTTAGCTCAAACCCAGGTCACGCTGCAGTGTGAGTCCAACGTGAGTCTAGCATGAGCACTATTCATCACCATGAGTACTATTCACACCCAGACAAAAACACTCCAAATGCACATTGAGCACACACCAGGACCAAATCAACTCACGCTGGGAGCCCTAATGAAGCAGAGATGCCTCAAACAGCCACTGAACCACTTAAATCGACATCCTACAGTAGTCATTTCAAAGGATCATAAAGTTCCAAGCAAGCTGGAGTCTATCCCTCTTGGAATTCATTGTAAGCCTCATCATCTATGAGCTTTTCAAGCTCTTACATTGAATCCATGGGTGTAAGCTAGCTTTCATTGTAAGGTACATTGCACCTGGTTGAAAACTTAGTCTACCCACATACGTCTAGTTCACACACAACTGCACATCGAACACCTATCACATGATCCATTTTTCTTTCATCTCTTAGGCATTGACCTCATTCACAAATCCTACTCCTGAGCCTAGAAAAATGTATAAATACCCTAGTCATTGACATAACCAGGGTTGGAAAAAATTTGGAAAAGAAAATCAGCAATCCTAAGCTTGGAAGCACGTGATCCCCAACGCCTACAAACACCACACATCGGAGCTTAACGTTTGACTTGCAACCTAGACTCACAACTACATTTTGGCCGGTGAACATTTTGTCAATTAATACAATAAAATTTCATTTTTTCCTTCCGCTGTGCTATTCTAGTTCATTGTCTATGTTATCTTGTTTCATTGCACATTTCTGCAGATTTTGTTTATGTTTGCATGCTATATTCAAGTTTACGTTTCGTTGCATTACACTCTTCGTTTTACATTTTTGTGAAGATAATCCCAGTGCAATGTACACTTGGGGAAGTCCTTGGTTGATCTGCATGTAGACCATCCAAGGCACTTTTTCTTCATTTTTGTAGCTTGCCCTCATAGGAAGGCAAGGTCATCTGTATCTCTCTGGAGATCTTTTGGCATTCATTTTTTCTCTAGCCTTACGTCGACGAGTTTGGATGGTACAAAAATTGGTGCTAGAAGGAGGGCTAAACATGTTTGCTGCTTAATCAAAATGCTGATCACATTGCCTATTAAATGTCGCATAAATCAAGTACTGAAAACTAAATCCCAACTTGAGCTACTCATGTTAACCCCTATCAGTCACACTCACGCTGTCCACCCAGTCATGTTGCAAGCTAGTCACATTTGCACATGTTATTGATAAGTCATGTTGGCTTGCACATATTGCTAGGTCACGTTGGCTTGCACACACTGCTAGGTCATGCTGGCTTGCACATGCTGCTAGGTCACGCTGTCTTGCACACACTGCTAGGTCACACTAGCTTGCACGTGCTGAGGTTAATTAAGCTCCCCATCAGTCATGTTGCCTGCTACGCTATAGTTGCACACGCTGCCCAGCTTGCTCAAGCTAGCTTGCATGTTGCCCAGCTTGCTCAAGCTAGGCTTGCATACCCTACTTACAAAAATTCAGCTAGTCAAGCAAGCTACAGAGATGGAATCTTCTCATATCAAAGCAAGTTACCTTAATGCCAAAATCTCAAATCCTGTGACCACAACTGAAACCATAGTCACCGTTAGAGAGATAAACCATCAAGGGCCAACTCACGAGTCACTTAGGTTACAAGGCAAAGACCCTACCTATAAAATTCTCACCCCAGAATAATACAACTTCATCTATGTAAAGATCTAAGCTAACCTACCCATTGATCGCATGGAAATGGAAGAAAAATGACATTATGAACTCATCTATAAGGGAGGCCATAATTTTATCTCTTTAGTGTATGACATGATTCCCCTCTCTGAATCCCATCACAAACTCATATCCCAGCTCCTCATGGAAAGGAATCAAACCTTGTAGCAACCCACTATAGAGCCTCAAAACAGAGACGAGGAAGATGATTTCACGGCTCAATCTGAACACAGGGATTCATACCACACTTTCAGTCCTCATACTTACACAAACCCATTATTCCATCCTTCCATGGGAGAGACTATATCTCTTCATGCATTTATAAGCACTCAAGAACCTATCGCTTAATAGGAAGCACCTACCATCATTCCTACTTTCCCTACGACCAACATCCAATTTAATATGCCCATCCATGCTATTCCTTTGATTACCACTTTACCCTCCCTCTCACAAGGAAAATCTAAACAAATCCCCTCTCAAGTTAATATAGGAGTGACCTTCTGACCCCAAATAATTGGGATGCCATCCATGATACCCACTTCTACATCCACCCATTACATACCACAGGTGCAAATCCAAGGAACATCCTTCACTACAACTCAACAAGTTCAGGTTGTTCCCTTACAACTTGTAACTTGGAAGTGGCCCACACCTGTCATTCAACAACATGAACTAGCTAATTACAACATACCACCTATTACAATCTCATCCATGACTATCCCTCAAGTACAACCATCAACAACCCTATAGTCATCTTTCCCACGAATCACACAACAATCTAACTATTATCATGCTCAATCTAATCAACCAGCTGGTCCACCTAGTGACTAAGAATGGGTAGAGGCTAGAAAAATGATGCAAGCATTGACCGATGAAGGTAAAGCACCTCAAAATGGAAAACACTGAAGAAGTCAAGGTGATGGATTTTTATCAGGATAATTTGATTAGTTCTTCAGTGCCACCATTGACTCTACCAAAAGGAATTTCATTGCTGTAGTTGACCAAGTATAATGGAGAGGAAATCCAGATGCTCACCTGGTAACATTCTGATTAGAGTGTCTATTACTTTAGGCCTGGCCTCATGCAATCCTACGTGTGTTTGCTATGTCCTTAACTGGAAGAGCCTTAGACTGGTACCAAGCCCTACCGCATAACTCCATATCCTCTCTAGAGGATTTTTTACATCAATTCGTAACCCTTTTTAAGTATAACCTAAAGCTTGAAGCCACACTAGATAGTCTAATCCAAATAAAATAAGCACCATTGAAGCCTGTACAAAGTTCATCCAGAGATGGAGCATTGCCCTTAACGAACTTCACGAGCCTATCCTGGAAACATATTTACTTACAATTCTCAAGAGTGTTGTGAATGATTTCGTTAAGTCAAAACTCTATTATCTGAATGCTCGTACTTTCAGTCAGGCATTTGTCCAAATCAAAAACATAGAAGAGGCAGCATAGACAAGTCATGACCTAGCTTACCTAACTTTCAAAAGCCAACATTCAAAGAAAGATAAAGACAAAAAAAATAGTCACAGTAGTGGTAGAGACATTTCGATCCAACAATGCAGGGTAGAAAGGGAAACAACCCACCACCCCCACTAGTCATGAAAAAACTGCTCTTGCACCTACACCTAAACCCTCCTATGCCCAAAATGCTAACATGAGTCATACTCATACCTTCAAACGAAAAGACCCTACCTAGTACACATCCTTGCCCATGAAGCCTTCACAACTATTGGACTAGCTTCTAAGGTTGGGTTGATTCAACATAAACAAATGTCTCCTACAGCATCTCAAAGACATGACCGATACTGTGAGTTGGTTAAAAACCCAATGTTGGCAATAGCTAATGAACCCCCAATGTTGGTAATTGCTAATGAACCTCCTGTTCCAATAGGTTTTAGGTTAAACAGATTCTATGAGTATCACCAATGATGTGGGCATGGAACCAATTACTGCTTCACCCTAAAACAAGATATACAATGTATGATTGATAGAGGTGAGATAGTCTTTGATGAAGCCAACCCAGTAAGACCTAAACATCAGTCTATGGGGGTCTACAAAGACCCTCTTAATACTAAAGAGGTGTCCTATGTGATTAACACCATCCATGTTGACAATGAAAAAGATATCCCACGAAAACCTTTTGTGATTCATGTGCCTACTGAAACCATGTTTACACTAACACCTCCACAAGCTTCTTTTGCCACACATACACCTCCTATGCTACAAAAACCATTTTTCATCCAAGTACATCCTATGGTTGCAACAACAAATGTGCCGTCATAAACTCGACTCCCTCCATTTGTAATACGGGTGATGAAACACCTTGATGTGCAACCCCCAATAGTTCCCCCATGACCCTCACAAGAACACCTCGCTAACTGACTAACCAAGGAATGTTTAACAAAAGAACGTCATGGTAATGATTTAGGACCACCAAAACCCACACTGCTAAATGCTGTCCCCATGGTTCTAATTACAGATCAGCCTAGCACGAGTTGTCAAGAAAAGAACTCGGGAGTGTCCAGTGTCCCAAACCTAACAGCTACAGTTAAAAATACAAAAACTCTTCTGCGAGAGATACAAATGTTGGGTCAAATGGATCAAGTATTAACTGATAAAAACATTCAAAATAGAAAATACTTGGCTAGTGCCCTGACCTAGGTTACATAGGCCTTAAAACAAAAGAACACATCTCTAAGCCTATATGACCTAGTGACGACCTCCTTGGTACACCGGGAAGCTCTATTGCGTATGTTGACTTCAATCCCTGTTAGTGAAGATCTTCTTGCAAATGAACCATCTATTTATGCTATGTTGTCTCCACTACAAGAATCGAGAACCACATCTATTGGATTTCATGCCAATGACATTAAATGAGACGAAAAAATGGGAGAGGTCATTACCGCCCCTATGTTTATAACGATACAAATTAACCAATTTAAGATACATAAGGTACATGTTGATGATGGAGTGGCAATAAATGTAATACCTTTTCCTGTAATTGAACAACTAGGCCTCGTGAAACAAATATGACCAATGAAAACATCATTCTTGAAATCTTTTAGTGGTTCCTGTGTTGTGTAAAAGGCATGATTACCTTGGATTTCATAGCAGGGGACTGGTTCCCCACATCGGCTGAATTTGTAGTCGTGGATGAGATTTCAGGGTTTAATTTGATTTTGGGATGGCCTTGGTTAGTTCAACTAAAAGCTGTATCCTTACCAATTCATCAAGAAATCCACCTACCTTATGAGGGCAATGGAATCATAATACATAGGGATGCGGCAACCTCACTTACTTCCTCACATGTAGGAACAAACCAAGAGTCAGAGATTGAACTCTCTGAATCTAAGCAAGAAACCACTAGTGAAGCCCTAGACAATGGTCAATTTCCAACCTACGACCTTCCTAAAATAGAGGAACCATCAGAAGAGGCAAACATAGGAGCCATTCCCACAGATGTCCCTTGGCCAGAACTACCATTTGACATATCCAGCAAAGGGGATGGTGAGTACAAGATCATGCCTACACGTCCCACCCCTCACAGCAAATTATAAAAATTAAAGAAATAGGTCAAAAACTAAGATGAACCACCAACATCTGGAATTACGTTAAACTACCAAGTGTCTGCAACAATGTTAAACTAGTCACGGTTAGAAATGGCTGGTTCCTTTTAAATTCACTGAAACAACTACAGTCTCCTCCTCTTTTCCGACAAAGATGCAATAGTCCTTCATGACTTTAAACTGATGCGTGTAGCCCGAAATGGCTTTAAACTAGAGCACAGTACATTACCAATTTACCAAAATCCTGCTACATCATTATTGTTTACATTTCACAAATTGTGATTTCTGTTTATCTTATGTTTACCAATTATGATTCTAGTTTACATTTATGTTCACAAATAAACTTGACAAAATGAAACAAAATATATAAATATATATGATATGGAGTGTTAGCATGGCAATAGGATGAAGACATATTATGCCATGATCATGTTACACCTATCCTCACAGTTTCCAAAAACAATAAAACAAGCTGAAAAACAAAACTAAAAAAAGAATTTAACAAAGAAATGACAAGACTGACAAGACTAACAAGCCAAATCATGCATTAGTATTAGGAGGGGGTTGATTCCCAAACTCCTCTACATCATCAGCTCTCGTCCCACTAGGGCTAGCTTCACCACCACCATGTCCCTATCACAAAATGGAAAACAAAACAACAAAATAAGTAAACACAAACAAATAGATTAAAAGAGAAAAATACTAAAAAGGAAAATATGATTAAAAGAAATAAAACAATACAAGATTAAAACACTCACAGGAGAGGAAGGCCTGAGATTAGCTTCCATGCACCATAGAATCTCTTCATCGGGCACGCACGCCTAGTCTTTCTCAAGTTTTAGGTCGATATTGGCTAAGGTTTTACCCTTGTCCACTGAAGACTAGGAAGGGCACTCAAGAGAAAACATACTTATTGAATCTTCCCTAGAGTAAATGGTAATGGATCTCTCAGGAGACCCCTCCACTTCTGTTGTTATAAGAAGAGCGCAAGCCTAACCCCTCCATGAACATCTCCAACCGGCATCGTTCAACTAATTCTTCCTTCAACCATTTTTTGTATTTGTGCTTATGATCTTTCTGATCCTGGCCCCATTTACATACCTTGGATTCAAAGGAATTCCAATCATGGAACTTCCTATTCAATAAATCCATCTGGGCCCTCTGTTCGGCCAGATCCCAAATCGCTTGCACCTTGCTATTCAAGCCTACCCAATAACATGCATAGGTGATCTCGGATGTATGCCAGGTACTATCACTGGCCAATCTAGCAAAGGAAAAATCATAACGGGCTTGTAAGTCATTCCTCTCCTCTATCACCTTTGCCAAATTTTCCTTCAATAATTGAATTTCAAGCCATAAGTGTTCAATTGAGCACTACAGGTCTAGAGAGACTTGGCATTAGCAACAACACAACCCGAAACTGCATCATAAATCTGAAGCTATCATGTGAATAGTGGGAATGATTGGCTGCACCCCCTGTTGTGGCAGAGACTGATTCCTCAATGCCTTCAGGTAGATCTTGGTATCTAGTGGTGTTAAATAGATGACACATCCAAGGGCGAGACAACTATGAATGATCCCTTAACACATAATGGTTATCTCCATAGACCACTAGGAACCCAACAAATATATGGAGATAGCCCACAAAAAAGGCAAAGGTAAAGTGGAACTTAGCATCAACATTGGAATGTAGCCTAATGATCTCTCCATAGAGACCTAATACAAGGAACTGCATCCAATTGTAGCACATACCAATCTCCAAGACTGAGCGCATAACACGTGCAGACTAAATCCCAAGACTTATCACCTAAGAAAGAGACTTAGGCAACACTTGTGCTCTAAAGAGTGGGTACAGATAATTTACCTCCATCAAGCAAGTATCAGCTTGCATGACAAACCCATTTTGACCCTATGGTACACCTAGCCAGTCTTCAAGTTCCTTGATCACATGACCTTCTCTAGTTCGTCTATCCACTACCACCTTAGCACCAATCACTAGTATGCCAAAATGATCGAAAAAGAATTTGGTGATGAGGTGGAAAGACACTTTAACTACCCAAACTCATGTAGTAAAATAGGAGACATCATCGTTAAAAGAGTCAATGATGGAAACCATTTCAATCACGGGAATGTTAGGAGTCAAAGCAATAAATAGGTCCATCAAGCCCACACTGGTAAGATGTTTGATGATTTGTTTAGGTGCCTTCTTGTGCAGCCACTATTGTGACTCCTCTGTCTCTGCAACCTTCATAAAGAGAGTGGCCTCAGTGCACCTGGATATGACGGTAACCTCATCAAGAGAAACAACCATTGTAGAAAAGACACAAGAGATATTAAGTGAAAATTAAGAATATGATAAGTAGTCATGTCACAAAAATGAAAACTAAGCCTGGAACACAACCATTTACCGTTAGCAAATGGAGTAGGCACACTTGCTGCAGGATTGACCGTTTGAGGAAAAACAGGCCCATCAAGGGACCAATCCTCATGTAGCCAGCCGCAAACTTGACAATGTTCAAGGGCCCTAGAGAATTACCTAGGATAATTGACAATAGCATCCTTGGTCTAGCCTAGCACTGTAGCACAAAGAGTGGGGCCCATCATGAATGCCTCCAAGGTTGTATGCACTAAGGCAAGCCCACTATCATCCTCATGCAATCCATGCTTTGCAAAATGGGGCCTGCAAAAGAAAAAGTATTCATACGTAAATAATGATATAACGTTAAAGGAACCAAAGTTAATACAAGTATAAAAGAGCATACTTGTCTACTCTGTATACTATTTGAGGTGGATTTTGGAATAGTGTATGTACACAGCATGCTAGAAAAAGTGTGCTATTACTATATATGGTCCCTTGTCTATGTCAATAACAAAAGCTAACATGCCTCATGTTGAGCTGGGCAACATGGTCTCAACAATATCACAAGTCAGTTGCTCACTCAAATGAGACCATATGACAATGCTGAAATTCTACAAAATAAATGATAAAAATGCACCAACATTTGGACAAAACCATATTACATGCACCTCGATCCGCATGTATAACTAGGCATGTTCGGTTCCAAAGAGCCAAACCAAGATAGCACACCGACAAGTTCAACCACAAGGAGAAAAGGCTTAAGTCCCTTGCATAGAGCAAGAACCTTAGGTAAGTAATTTAAAACATATAAAACATACAAATTAAAAATAAAATAAGGTAAGGCAAATAAATAAACTCAACAAGTAAATAATATTCAACAAACACAAGCTCACCCCATGAGACAAGGGCATCAATGTTTATTTGATGAATTTAACACTCACTGGGGTACATTTAAAAATTCATTTCAAGGTAAACCAAAGAATAAGTGCAAATGCAAAATACGTGCATTCATTGTCTAACCCAAGAAAATAAAAACAAAAGGGTACAACTAACCAACAACGCTGAACAAATAATTTACTCACGCGCTAGTTCCCAAGAAATTCATGTTATGATGCACGTTGCAGTGAAAGGGACAGGGAACAGATTCACAACACAGCTCATGCTGCAACTCGCAAATGCGGCTCACACTGTAAATCATGCAATGGCATAACTCATGTTGTAGAAGTAGTTGAGAAGTAGCTCTAGACACAAAAATCGTAGTTTTTGCTCCAAACACAAAAATCAAAGTTTTTTCTCCAGACAAAAAAATCACAGTTTTTGCTCCAAACATAAAAATCACAGTTTTCCTCCAGACACAAAAATTAGCTTTCGCTGGGGTGCTCATGCCTAGGAAAAAATCATCAAAAATAAATTTTCTTGGGGTACTCATGCAAATTGGAAAAAATTGATTTTCCTACGGTGCTCATGCAAATTGGCAAAAATTAGTTTTCTTGGGATGCTCACACCCTGTTCCCCCCACTCAACAAAAATGGTGCCCTCTCAACCCTGCACCCACGCTCATGCCCTCATCACTCACTCCCTTGCCTCTCACGCTCGGAACAACCCTAGGATAGCCCTGTCTACAACTCATGCTATGAATGGCCCCGCTTGGAAAGACTGCACCCTAGGGAAGTTTGGGATCACAACTCATGCCGAGGGTTAGCACATGTCCTACAACCCTAAAACCCATGCCGCAGCTTGCCCAGGGTGCCACAAGGGAAAAACCAGAGATAGTTAATTAATAAAATGATCTACCTCAACACCGAAAACAAATCCTACCCTGGAAATGCTCACGCTGTGGAAAATTTTCAGGAATAATTTTAAACACTCACGCCTTAGAGTGCTCATGGCAGAAACCAAAAAGGCAATAGGAAATGACTCTAAATATAATGCGGTAGGAGCCAAAAACATAGTAAGAAATGGTAGCCCTAATGGCTCATGCTAGATATTCATGCTACAATAAAATGGAAAGAACAAAAACATACCTGCACAGGGTCCTTGCCCATGAAGAAATCTTGGGTTGAGGAAGGCATTGGAGTAGTTCTTCGCTCTCCACCAAGAATGCCAAGCTTGCTTGCTTCTTCCCTTTTCCTTATTCTTGGCCTCCCTTGCCCTTCATCCTGCTCACACTACCCTGAATTCCTACTACTCATGCTGCACACCCCGCAATGTAACTCATGCTATGCTATGCACACCCTATAATTCACGCTACCTTGCACTTTTTGTTGCTCATGTTGCCAGTCCTATAGCTCGTGCTGCACTGTATACTGACGTTGCACTCTATGGTCATGCTCACCACTCATGCACTAACGCTTGCGAAAATAACTCATGTTTTGCACCTTTTAAATCCCTTCTTTCTTTCTTACCCTTTTTAAACCCTCTGTCCAATGTATCTACTTTATTTTATGCTTGTTCTACTTTATTTTTCATCTTTATTTCTCATTCTTGCATTCTATGGTTAATTTAGCCTAAGCATTAAAATAAAACAGATAGCATGAAGGTGACGAGCACTGTCTACTATGATGATAAATTGATAGCAAAAAGTAGCATCTGCTATGACATAAAATTGGCATGGCCCGTCAGCTATGACAATAAACTGGTAGCAACAAGTAGCATCCGCTATGATGTAAAACCGGCACGACATGTCCTCTATGATGATAAAATGGTGGCAACAAGCAGCATCTGCTACGTTGTTAAACTAGTGGCGACCATCCACAACAATGTAAAACTGGCACAGCTAGTCCGCTATGACTATAAAATGGCATGACATGTTTGCTAAGATGTTTAACTAGCATGTACGATTTTTTGGGACCTTAAACTAGCATAGAAGTCTGCTGGGATCCTAAACTAGCACACAGTCTACCGAGACCTTAAACTGGGTTCGCGTCATGTCCCTACCATGCATCTACACAAAGTACACATCAAACGAGCGTGCACAGTGCCGATGTGGTGGTGGGACATTGCAACTCCAGAACACAGTTCATGATGCAATGGGAACGTGATCTGGAATGTATGCGATGCCACCACCCTTGGCATCGTCCTAATCCTCCAGAGATGTCGTATGACATCGCACTGGCCCTCTAGACCTACAGTCGCCACGGCCCACCACCGTGACAGTATTTCCTTAGCTAGTGCCTGCCGCTAGAGTTCCTGTAGTATTGTGGCCCAGCCACAATATTGTTACCCTCCATCTCCCTCTTGATGCCTAGGCTCACATGATGTTTAGCTATGTGGCAATTGATCCCATCGCTGAACTAAGAATGCATGTTTTTGATAGGGGTTCTAGAGCATCTACACTCATAGAAAATCCTGGTGCCTTCAATGCCAGCTCCACCATGATGGTGCTACCAAGGTCATTGTTGGACTTCCTACTTTAGACACCATGCATTAGCACGGATGTCCAAGAGCTTCAACAACATCTATAGCAAGAAAGATCTTTTTCCTCTCTTCGCATCACAGCTGCTTCACTCTCTATCGTGCTTACAGGGTGCGTCAGAGAGTACGTCTTGCCATAGTAGCCAATGCTACAGCTTCGTGAAGTGAGTGCCTTGACTAGCTTTAACACTTCAAAGTGCAAATTCCATGACTTTCCTAACATAGTTCACCACATAGGAAGCATCTGTAGGCATGTAAAAACCCCACACGGATGTAACACAACTCATCTTGGGAAAGAAACACCTATCCTATGATAGGTCGTAGGTCAGCAAAGGTAAAGATGAAAATGTGAATGACTCCCTCTTGAGAACTCTGATGAGGGACCCTACTAAACCTCATCTTTACCCTTTTTCTAAACCTCCTTCCTCCCTGCTTTGTCCTTTCCCTCTCAAGTGCAGCCAAGCAACATCTTGACAATCGTTGAGCAACAACGTTAACATTGTGTCTTCGATGGTGTTTTGTATTCTTTGTCAATGTCTCTCAAGCCCATCCTCCAGATGTCGACAAAGAGGGGCCAATGAAACACCCCAAAATTTGAAGACATGCTTGCTTCACTAGGTCTTTGCAATTTGTACAGCGTTACGACAGTTCTTTAGGAGATAGATGCTCTGAATTTTAGACTATCCAGTTCAGCAAGCTTTTCTACCTGAGGTGTCAATAGGCTAAATGGATTCTCTAGCCTGTCTACCTGAGTAGTTCATCCAGCCGACATCACACTTAGGAGCGGTGCGAAGAATTACTGGCAGTGCTCAGAATTCATAAAACACTTTAGTAAGTTTTCTAAGTCAAGGAGTTTTAATACGCTATGCTACGCTATGTAGCATAGCAGACTTCGAAAGATGGTTGCAGAAGTGTAGTGCTATGCTATGCTATGCCACGTAGTGTAGCACAGTGTAGAAAAAGTTGGATGGTTAGTCCTCTTGCCCGACTTCAAGTCCTTTAGCAATGTCTTCTTCTATCAAAAATCGACGAACTTGGAAAAAAAAAGTCATGTTTGCTGCTACGATACGCTAAGCTACATGGTGCAGTGAGTTGTAACAATTCTGTGAAAGTGACAAAAGGCATCTCAAAGGGCAGGATTAGCAAGTTCACAAGCTTCACAGTGCAAACGACAAAGTTTGTAGATTGATGACATTTTGCAACTAAGGAAAGCTACTACACTATGATACACTACGTATCATAGAAAATCTACAACCAGCAGTCAGAACACTGCAAAGGTTTCCAATGCATGCAGTGGGACACAACGTAGATTTTTGCTTCGAACTGGTGGTTATGCTACGCTATGCTACGTAGCATAGCACAACGTGACAAGATGCCATGCCACACCAAACATGCTACGCTACACAGAATAGCAAAGTGGAAAGTGGTTATGCGACATCAATGCACCTTACCTAATTGCATCATTTTTCTAACAGTGCAATTACAACGTAGAAGGTTTGTAATTATGGCATGGCAGACTCACCCAATGGTCATGAAAGCACGTGTAGCATAGATAGTTTAGCATAAGCCTAGGGCACATGGTATCCAAACCACATCTTTCACGTGCCCTTGGACCTATAAATACCCCAATGAACATCAAGGCATGGGTCTAGGGTTTTTAGAAATTTTGGTCAGCTAATAATTTTGTTGGCTAACAAGCAAAAGAAAAGTTAGCACTGGAACCTTGAGCATTGTAAGCTTTCTGTTTGACATTGCAAACAGTTAGCACTTGTGTTTGGCATTTTTTCTTGCTTTTTCCTACCGTCTTGGTAGCACTCTACATTGTCAACTTCTGAGTTCATGTTCAAGCATCCAACTATCTTGCTCTGAACACCTTGGTTACCTTTGGGATCTCTACGCTTCCCGGCATCGTGCAACCAATTGTATCCACCTCAACAGAGTAAACTCATAATCTTAAAGCGATGCATTTTCCTAACTACATTCTAATTTACCTTCCTATTTATCATTACATTTTACATTGTCACCTACATCATTTATGGTTAAAATATCATTTTTATGCTATAAACTTTGCTTTCAAATCACACGTTGCAAAAGGTTATATTGAAACTAACTAAGTCCCTGTCTAATCTACCAGACCGTTCAGGGCACCCCATTTCTGTTCCATCCAACATGGCCCTCTCACAGAAATAGGGTTGAGACTATCAATGGCCGACAACCTCTTGGTGTTTTCTAGCCGCCGTTGTTTTTGATCACTACATAGACTAGTTTCAACATTAATTGACCATGCATGTGTGCTTATAGGGTTACCAAGGTCAAGGACGAGGGTTTAAGGCCAAAACTAGTCAATTTGGTGGTTTAGTAGGTGGTTTTTGATGTCCCCAAATTTCTTCCACACTAGGGATGGGTGCCTAGCATAGATTCAGCTAGGAGGATCAAGGGGGCTTTCTTTTTAAATATTTGTGATTAGTTGTGTAGGATTTGAGGGTTCTAGAAGGTGTTAGCATGTCTTTGGGATGCATACAAGGCTATTTGATGTTTGTTTGAGTTGTTTAAGTGATATTTTTAAATCATCCTCAAGTTGTTCCTTTGATCCACATTGGCCAATGTGGAAGAGGTGGATCCTAGCATGAAATAACAAAAGGACTCCTATTTTTACTATTTTTATCACTTCTAGTCATGCATGCAGGTCTCCAGGATTTCTAGTATCGTTTGTTGATGCTTGGGGTTAAAATTTGATCATTTCAAGGGTTTGTAGGCTTTTCCCCTTCATCCACATTGGGGCTTGGATGCTCAATGTGGATGGGATCCCCCTCAACATTAAGACTTCAATGGAGGAAATTTTGAGCTTTTTCAACCAACTTTCGAAAGTCTAGGGGCTTTTAGAAAGGTTAAGTTTACTTTCGAAATTTAGTTTTCTTACAAATTTCAATAGATTTGGCTTTTTCCCTTCCATTGAAACTAGGGTTGGAAGGTTCAGTTTGGAAGAACCTTAAGGATTTTATTTTTGTTAATTTTTGATATGTTGGTAACTTCCAAAAGGACTGTTAAGGTTCTAGTGCTAATACGAGATAATTTGAAGTTTTTTTTATGCACATGGAACTTCCACTAATATTTCTAGCTACATCCACCATGTTTCCATGCTAGATACCATGGAAAATATCTTCCCTAGCATGGATGAATTAGGAATATTAGATATAGGATAGTTTGACAGCCAATTGACCATGCATGTTAGCCTCTGAGGTTGTCAATGTCAATGGTCAAAGCTTGGTATCAAGATTCACTAGTTTGAAGGCTTATAGCTACTTCATGCAATAATCCCCCATTTCTTCCATGCTAGGGATGATGGTCCTAGTATGGATTAGAGGGGATTGATATTTTTGAGTTATTTTGACTACTTATTAGCCATTCAAAAGTGCCAAAGGGGTTTTGGTAGTGTCCAAGGATCACTAGAGTAGGTTATTTGGCTGTTTTAGGTCATCAATCAAGCTTTCTTGCATAGCCCATGGGTTTCCATGCTAGCTCCATGTTGGGAAACATGGAGGAACTATTCACTATCATGGAACAAGCTATAAAAGAAAAATCAACTTATTTAAAGGTCAAACTAGGCTACATGAGGTTATGAAGGAGTGTTAGGCTAAAAATATGGCTAGTGGGTAATTAATTTAGGTAGTTTCAATAATCCTTCTATCCATCCACACTAGGGATAGGATTCCTAGCATGGATGGGGCCTCTCTCAACATGGAACAACCAAATACCAAGGTTTCAAGCACTTTCAACTAGATTTAGTGAGGTTCTAGGGGTGTTGGGGGTGATTGGAGGGGTTCTAGGTCATGTCTGCCCACTTTGAGGGATTAAATTTGGGCTATATGGGTATTGGGATTTAAGAATGGATGTCATGCCCCTTCTTCCATGGCAGGAAATGTTTCTCTAGCATGAAAAATAAATATTTCTAGTTTTGGTAAGATCTAACCCCCTCTTAAAGCTCAAGGATAAAAAAGGTAAGTTATAGTTGCTAAAAATGGTTAGAAAGTGAGGTTTTAAAGGTTTTAAGAGTTGGGAGGCATGTAAACATATTGGGCATGGTATCCCCAACATGGATTCTTAGGAGTTAAGGCTTGGACATGGTTCGAAGTGTTCAGGGGATCAAAAATTAGTGTTGATGTAGTTTTTAGGCTAATAGTGAAGGTGTATAGTGGAGTTCACTGCCAAAAATTTGAAATTCAAAAAAAAAATTAAAGTTATCTCCCATCAATCCTAGCATGAAAAAGACTCCCCCCTGTACTTTAGTGCACTTGGAGGTATGGTGAATTGAATTAGCAATAGGGGTTGGGAGGTGGGCATTTAGGTTTGGATTGGATTTTTATTGTTAAATTTTGTAAACAACCAATCACAAGTTATCATTCCCATATACAACGCACTAGAAGAGAGCCCAAGAAGAGAGATTTTGCTATAAACACCATTAATCTTCAACATGGAAACATCAAATCTTCCCTGTAGCTAGTGTACAACCTACATTCCACCCTGATCCTAGAGATTCCCAACATTGGAGCAACTATGATGCCCAAGAAGTGTGGAGAAAAGAGGAAGAATCCATGAATATAGAAGGTAGATGAAAATGCCAAAAATCAATCAAGACTTCCTAGACCCATCTCCATTCATGAATATTCTATGGCCACCCCAAGGTAGGCCATTCAAGCCATTTTTCTAGTTTTTTGGTTGTTTTTCTTGTTTTTCTAGCCATGGATGGGGTTGTTTTCCTCATATCTATGTTGAAAGAGGGGGTAGAACAAAATTCCAATGAAATCCTACCTCTTTTTTTGGTTTCTTTTATGTAGATGTATGGTTATTTCATTGTTTTAGCTTTGGTAGATTTGGTTTTTGAAATTAGGCTTGTTGTTTTCATGCTTTTTCCAAATAGTTTGGGGATAGAGCTATTTTCCCTAGATCTAGGCCTTAATGTTTGTTAACATTTAATTTTAACACTACCCACTTATTTTGATATGTTTCTAAATGGGTATAATTTTTTTTGGCTATTTTTCCTACTTTCATGTCTATATTAATTTAGGTTTTGTGATTTTTGATGCTTTCTAAATGAAAAAGATAGAAACATTGTGTAATTTTTTTTCTAAAAAAATGGCTACATATTATTTATAAATGTTATGGGCTTGTAGCTCTACATTTAAGGTTTCCAATTGCTATGGTCCCATTCAATTTGGTTTTAAAATGATGAATTTATGGCTATTTTAGTGAGGTTGTATATTTAGGTTTTGGTGCCATTTTTCAAAATTTTATGTAAATTAATGAATTGTTTCCAAGTAAACGATAGTGTTATAGGCTATTTTTTGATTGTTTATGAGTGGGTCTTGGTTGCAGTTTTCTAAAAGAAGTGGAATCACTTCTTTTGTGTTTGAAATGATGTTTTAATATATTTTTTTACTAAACTCATGTAAATGTGATGTTTTTGGAATTTTCAAATTTTCATCCAAGTTAATGAAATATTTCTGAATAAATGATAGGTATTTTGCCTCTTTGTTAACCTAAATGCATAAGTGTCAATTGCAACTTTCAAATGGTTGTAGAATCATTCTTTTTGAAGCTCAAATGAATTTTTAGTGAATTTTCTCCTAAGCCTATCCAAAAGTGGGTTAAGATGGATGGCTACAATTTTTCTATTTTTGGCTATGTTTTATGTAAAAATGGTTATGTGTTTCTAGTTATAACAGTCATGGATAAACATTTCATGATTTTAGGATTTCTTATATGGTGGAATCACTAAAATCTAAGCTAGGATGTGTTTTTAATGAATTTTTGATCTACTTTGTGTTAATAAGGCTAAATTCTAGTTGTAGCACTTTACCCCTTTAGAGATGGATGTGGTTGAGATAGTTAGAGATTTCTCTTATCATTATCCATGCCCTTAGGATGCCTAAATTTTTTTTTAATGGTCTAAATGTTTTTTCAAAGTCTATAAGTTTTTTTTTACTATTTTTGGTTATATTCATGCTATTGGATATTTCTTAGATTCTAAATTTGGTTAAGTATTAATTTGATGTGCTATCTAGGCTATAATGCTTTGGCTATGATGTATAAGACCATGAAAGGTTGTAATAATGTTATGAATTTTTTGAGAAAACTTGAAAAAACACTTAAAGCTTTTTACAGGGGCTAATTTCACCCTTAACTAGGATGTTTTTACAAACTTGTTAAGAAATTTCAATTAGTCATAATATTTTTTGCTTTTCCATGTAGGGTCTTCTTGAAGCACATACACATCATCGTTTACTTAATAGGCATTTCATGCTACATTGGCCACCCTAAGGTCAATACCCATTTACCTAACATGACCTTAGACAAGGTCTCATTATGATTCCATCCAAGGACAAGGGAATTTCTTGCATACATCCTTTAGAATTTCAGTGTGATGTTGTGGACACACTTGTCAATGGAGTGGCTAAGGCCATAGTGGAGACATTGATACCATGGGCATATGGTCTAATAGCTAGGTTCATCACTGATGATCCACCTCCTACGATAATAGGGGATGCAATGGACATGATCAGCCCATGCTACCTCATGGAGATTTGAACTATGCTAGAGTATAGTCAGTATAATGTTGACAATACTCTGATGGTGGCACATAGAGTCCACACATTATTTCAAAATTTTCTTTGCACTGTGTACCATAAATAGGGATAAGCATGATTGTTATAATATTTTTATTCCTTTTGGATTTATTAGATAAACTACCTTTCCTAACTTTGTTGGTTTTATGAACTTCTCATAGGTATAGGGTCAATGATCAAGGCTTGATTACTAATGATCAAACCTTGGTGGAGGCTCAAACTACATTATATGTATTTACGAAGGGCCTCCAAATCAAATATGTTGTGTATGAATAGTTAAGAGGAGATTTTGATGAATATTGATGAGACGCGATTTACACTAGGCTGCGATATCGCGTACGCGATATCGCGTCTTCTCCTACGATATCGCGTACGCAATATTGCGTCACGCCGCCATTTCTATAAATAAGAGGTGGCACTCCCTTCATTTCCCAATCCTAGCTAGTGTAGCGAAGCTCTGGCAGATTGATCACTCCAGAGTTAGAATTTTTCCCCATGTGCTCGTAGTAGGAGTCCTAGAGTGAACGGCTCTTTATTCGAGCAGCTTGTAACCTGAACCCAAGTTGTGTACGGCAATAAAGACAAACTTGTTTGGATAAACCTTGCAG
>MNCI01013830.1:680554-716281 GCA_015680685.1 Gnetum montanum | reverse complement strand
GGCTGGCTAAGGAATCGGCTACTTATCACACGTAGGCTAAATAGGTGCCTCAGTATGACACTTCGAGCACTTGCGTTACATGCGGCGATCCCAGTAACAATTAGCGTTTGGTAAGCTGCAGTTGCATAGTTCAGGGTGTGTCCGGCAAGTGGGAACAGATGCTGACGCTAGTTAATTTAGACTTAGATCTTAGTTAGAGTTAGTTTAGCTTTCTCAACCCTTTCTCCTGGTAGCATAGAAGATAAGCCAAAAATACCAAAAAAATCACATACCTCAGACTTGCTTAACCATACACCGTGACACATACAAGCAAGCCTGGGAAGACAACGAACGATTAACCCCAAGTGTTTCTTGTGGCGTTAAGGCATTTAGTCTGCGAAGTTCGACCGGATCGCGCGTGTACGCTCGTATTCGTATGGTGGAGTGTAGGGGTACCTCTCCACTCATCAAATATGCTAAGAAATTTGACCTTATCTAAAAGAATTGTGTGGCCAACAGGATGATACATAATTGATGGATGGGTTCCAAGAGCACCTTGGATCTACTCAACCCACACTAAAGAAAAATAAGAAAGGTAAACATAATAGCAATAACATCTAATGTTTTGTGGTTAATAAACTTTAAGTGTTTTATCATTTTAACTAGTTATTAAACATGCCTATGTTGATGCTAAATTCTTGGTTGTTGCCTTATAGGACCTCTTGCTAACATTACCATACCACTTTCATGACATCATGAAGATACCCTCATCTTGAAGTTTGGTGAGATGGTACCACCATAGGAGTGACTAACAGGATAGGTGCCTAGATTCATTCAAGCAAACATTAAGCATGTGAATTTTCTTAATCTACATATGGTACCTATCCTTTCCATTCATGCTATAGAAATGTTGCACATCATTGACTCCTTCAATAGAGAAGATGATTATTGTAGCACCTCCATTCGAGGAATGCCAATTACCATAGCCATCAATGAAGGCACCTTTCTCAACTTTTTCGGTGTCCCCACTGATGGGGAAAATGTTACGATCAAAATAATGAAGGAATAAAGCCATTGTGAGGAAGTGTTGGAGTGGCTTGGTGCTAGCATGGAGCACTATGGGATTTCCATGGATAGCTTCATGAAACCTAAGGCAAAGACATCATATCCTTTGTTTAATCCCATGCATTTTCCAAACTATTATTACAAAAGATGATAATTGACATCATGCAAGGGTAGACTTTTAAGAGTGTCTTGATGGATGGTATCAAATTCAATTAGGTGAATGTTTTGGCTATTGGATCCTGGGTGAGATTCTCAGACTCTTCAATGACACCTTTATAATAATCCACATGCATTTTCCATTCTTTTTAGGTTAGCTGAAGATGTTTTCAAAGTTCCTAGTGGTGTGAAGGAATGGATGATGGATTCCCTAGGACCTAGACCAACTTTCTAGGCCTTGGATAAAGTACATTTATCCAACCATGTAGGCCTAGAACCCAATAGATGATATGGATGATTCACTATCTATTACCATCAAGGATCTTAGTGTTAGGTGATGTGGATCCCCTAATAGCATAGAGGAGGAGCCCTTCATGATTCCAGCAAGCATCCTAGAACACAAGCAATAACATAGAGAAGCTAAAAGAGAAGCTAGGCCCAAGCTCAAGAGGCTCATAGAGGAAGCACCACTAGTGTTAGAGAAATCCATCCAAAAGAAGCTTATGTTTATCCTTAAGGAATCACATCAAGTAGTCATAGATGTGATTTATCTATGTGTTGGTTATTCTATGTTTTAATATTTTATAGCTACATTATGGTTTCATGTGCTACTTAGTTTTCTATGTGTTATGGTTGTAGAGAAGTGTTGGGATGTGACTGTCCAAGCTACTATAGAGGAGGAAGCATAGAGATGTGCAGATGCTATAGTAGAGGAGGAACATAGACATGCAAAGGAGGCACTCTTATAGTAGCATGAGGTTGAAGGGTTCATCAACATAAATATAAATGACCTAGATGCCTTGTTCAGTGAGGTAGTACTAGGTACATTCTTCATTGTCATCCTAGATGAAGAAGAGGAGGAGCTAGGTATGCACATGTATTAATGCTTCTCATTGTATCCTATTTTTTCCATTTAGTTTTTTTCCTAACCATTCAATGATTGTTATACATGTAGTAGTTCATAACCATGGACAGAGATCCCAAACAAGGTGGAGTTCATGCATAAGATGACTAAGGATATCATCAACCAGTTTCTCAAGTGTAAGTTAACCTTGAGATAGGTAAGAACTTTGTTTTCTATGCTTTAGTAATTTTTATATGTCATTGATTATGTTTAATTTATGACTATCTTAGGTTGTAAACTATGTTTATGATTATATTTTATAATTATGTAGTGCCTTCTATGGAGTGGGACCCCAATCGAGACATGAAGATTAACTCCTTCCCAAAGCTTCCCTCTAATATCTCTAGTGTGCCCATAAATATGTACGAGACTATTACTAATCTAGCAATGTCATGTAAGGCCTTTTTGGAAGCCCAAGTGGCTAACTTATGGGAATTATAGACCAAATAGATTACATGGACCTGCTATTAGCATGCCATCCAAAATAGGGTAGCACTATCATGAGAGATGGTGGAGTAGTGAATGTAGATGAACCTGATCTTCCAAAAATTGAGGATTGGAAGGATCACTACATGTGGGTCCTAAGTGTGGTAGGACACAAAAGGACCATAAGTGATAGTATAATGTTGGTCATGAGACCTACCTAAAGTGGCTCAAGGAGGAGTCAATTAAATGATGCAAGAGAGATATGTTCATTTAGGGGATCTAGGTGGAGAGTACCTATCAAATCTTTGAGAGAACTTGTATGGTGGAGAAGTACCCTACTTCTTAGATCACCACTATCATAGGTGAGACCTCTATGGTCATTATTACCCAAGAATCACCTACTTGGACAATAGTATATAGAACTAGCATCCTCATCGGTGTTGATTTTAGGGATATTAACTAGATCAATATGATGGAGATCAAATTCTCCATCATTTGGAGAATGGCCTTCAACATCTACCCTTGGAAATTATGGAGCCAAGATTCCCATAGGTTTGATGCATTTTATGTTTCAATTTTATTTTAAGTTATTCTTTTGTTTAAGTTATAGTTTTGGCTATTGGTTATTGATTGGCTATGTGTTCTTGTATTTTAGGCATTAGGATACATCAGTAGCCCTACCAACAAGGGTGGGGATGACCCATCATTTCCTCCTCTAGATGTCCCTTAGCATCCTCTATCTACTTATTCTAGCTTGTTGACAATTTTTTTTTGCTTTTATGTTAATGACTATTATTAGCCATGAGTATGGCTATTATTATTTTTTGACATTTTGCCAGACAGTGTGGCCATGGCTATGTATGTTATTAATACTTTAAATTAAAAATTTTTTCTTTTTGATTTTAGCTTTGGCTATATATATTATTCTAGTGTTATAAATGTTTTAAATGGTTATGTTGATGATTTTGATTATAAAGTTAAATGACCAAACAATGTGGTTAAAGGATAAATGTAAATAAAGTAATAGAGATGTGTACTAGTTTTAGGCAATGGTAGGCTATGTTATGTGATTGTTTTCACTACTAGTTTTAGGCCATGGTAGGTTGTGTTATGTGATTGTTTTCAGTACTATTTTTAGGCCATGGTGGGCTATGTTATGTTGTTTTGATAGTTTAAGGCCATGGTAGGCCATGCTATGTTGGCAATTTAAGGCCATCCTGGGCCAAGTTATGCTTCTAGTTTAAGGCCATGGTAGGCCATGCTATGTTGGCAATTTAAGGCCATCCTAGGCCAAGTTATGCTTCTAGTTTAAGGCCATGGAAGGCCTTGGATGTTAAAAATAAATTCATATTTCTAGTGATTTTTACTATTTTAAAAACTTTTATGACTTTTTTAGTTTATATCATGCTAAAAAGTAATGTAAAGAAAGAAAAAAAGCTGAAATAAATAAAACTAAAACTAAAATAAATTTTTAGGCTATATGCATAAAAAGTAGAATAAACATGGGAAAAAAGGCAATAACTGATCAAAAAAGAGAAGACTTAGGCTAAATGGTTATGGTACAAGTGGTTATAAAGGTCATAAGGGTACAACATGAAAGGACTAGGGGTTCATGTTACTTGTGTAAACATTGTCTAATCTTTGAAAAATTAGGAATCATATAAGTCCTATTCTACAGAAGTTTGTACTCACCATCTCCTTCACTGATGATGTTGAAAGGGAATTCATCCCATGAAACATCCTATTTCTCATCATTGTTGTTCTTGGCTTGCTCGTCTCTTTTTGGTTGATTGAATTTGTAGCTAGGAGCTTCCTCCTAAAGATTCACTTTAGACCCCTATTCTATGTTCACATTGTTGATAGCCAGGGGATGTGTGCTATCACCATGGATGATGATTTCACCTACCTTATAAGGAAGGAAAATCTCTTGGTGGATAGATGAAGACACAGCTCATAATTAAGACAACCAAGATCTTTCCAAGATAAGGTTAAACCATGGTGTCTCCTTCACCATCAAGAAATTGGAAATTGTGGGAAATTACTCTTCTACCACAAAGTCCAAGGAGATAGAACCATTGACAACAACCCTTGATTTGTTGAAGGACTTGAGAGCTATGGTTGTTGTAGGCTATATCTATTCTATTAATCCCAAGAATTTAGTGATGGTATATGGGATGAAATTTGTTACAGGTCCCTAATCATCATACACCCAGTTACCTTAAACTGTCTGATCCAAATTTTGATTAAATGAGGAGCCCTAGCCACTTTACCATTTCAGGGGTTGGTCTTAATTTTTCTATTCCAGAACACCAACGATGTTAAATTCCCTTCACTTGGTGAGAAAGAAACCATTATTACATGGATAGATTCCTCATTAGCTAGGATGTCCTCACTAATAGGGATGAAAGTTAACATATTGACTAGCAGCTCATGATGTGTGATGGAAGTCATGATCAGATCATATAAGCTCAGAGTTATGTTCTTTTACTTGAGTAACTATTTAACCTAATCTATCACACTAAGGAAGTTCTTATCATTGGTCAAGGACTTGTATCCTCAGTTATGCTTCACTTCTTCCATGCACTCCAAAATGTGAACTTTAACCATAGGTTGTTGGAACCTTTCCTACTTTTTCTAATTTTGGATTTTGTGATCCTTCTATGATTCATTGGTTGAGGTAGGTTATGTACAGGAGGTGATGGATATAGATGATATGGGAGTGGGCTTAGGTAGACCTACTTCCTTTCGTGCCTCCATATGCTTGTCAATCTTGTTGCTAGGCTTTTGCTTATGCTCATTTATTTGCTTAGTTGAAGTCTTTTAGTTATTAGTTGTTGGTTGTAAGGAAGAGGTAGTAGCATTGGCCACCATATGAGGTTGTTGTATTTTCATGTCAATTGGTTGGGTTATGTTAGGTTGGAACACCCTGATGAAAAAAAGCTCCCTTGGAGGTACCCATGATTGTACTCTCATAACAAAAGGGGGTCTTGAGCTTGTGGAAGTTGAAGAGGCCCTTTCATCATGAAGGGGTATCTAGATCATGAATGGTTACCTAAATAGTCTTTAATTATCATCAATGTTAAATGATAAAATAATGTAAGGGATATTATTAGCATTTAATGAATATTTATATGCTTACATTGACTAATTTTATAGTCAAACTAGGTTGGAAGCATCTAAGATTAGGTCTTCCCTATCTATCATTCTTTGTAGGCATCCTTCAGTGCAAGGTAGAAGTCTATGTCATGATAAGGTAGTTGGTGATAGTGGAAAATTGATCTAATTTAAAGTACCTAGGAAGTTGCGTGTCATCCTTTATTATGCAAGTGGGATCTTTTGCTATTTCACATAGCCATTCATGCTTATTTTGAGTGAATTTGGTCATCTATTAATATTGTAGATGCCCACTCTTCAATTATTGATCTAGCAACTTAGATGGATTCAAAGGTAAGACAATGTACTTGCTATAGTTCTTTCACTCAAAGTTTGGCCTAGTTGCAATCAATGTAGTGGCCCCAAAGATTGAAGGTTGGTTATCATGGTCATTAATGAGGGCCTTGGGTGGGTTGGACCTTGGCCCCTAGTTAGTGGTTTTGGCTTCTTTGGCCATAGTTGTTATAGCCACATTGTTATGTTTTCCCTTCTCCTTGTCCCTCTAGGTATGTTGATTTTTGTATGCTATGTAGGCTGGGTCATGACTGGCCTTTGTAGCATCCTCTATATTCTTCTTTTGGGAGAACACTTTACTAAGGGATCATGGGTCAAGGTAATAGAGATTTGACTTGATAAAGTCATTAACCATCCCCTTGAATATAGCCAAAAGGTGTCTTTTAGCTATAGGTTTTAGTATCTCATTGAGCAAACCATTCCATCATTGGATGAACTTCTACAATGGTTCAAAGAGTCCCTACTTGACCTTCATGAGCTAGTTAAATGTAGTATTAGACTTCAAGTTGTACTTGAAGTAGTTAATGAAATGCACTATCAAGTCCTAAAGAGAGGATAGGGATCATTTGGATAAGGTGTGGTACCAATCAAGCACATTCCTATCAAAGACATGGGGAAAATACTCATGATAGTATGCATTCATGGCTACAACAACAAGCACTTGGATTAGAAGGTTATAAGGTGAGTGTTGGGATCACCTTCTTTGTTATACTTGTTGAATTAGGGAATAGGGACACCAGGAGGAAGTGTCAAGGATGGGACCATAGGACTTATGGGATCATCTTGGTAAAAATCCATGATCATGACATTTTGAAAAGTAGAGGCTTTAAGCCTCTTTAAGTACTTCATTAGGTCTTGGATCATCTAAAGGGCCTGATCTAAGTCTTTTCGTGATCCTATTGGCTCTAGGGCTTACACATATGATTGTGGCATTTGATTTGTGGCTTTTTGCCTAGCTATTAGATGTAAGATGGAAGGGAGCAGTTGCATCATGATCATAGTTTATGGATCAAATAAGGAAGATATGTTTGTGCTAGTATCTAAGGCAAAAATGGAACAAAGGATATATGTCATCCTTAGGTTGCTTAGGGTCTCATGATGGATTCCACATGGGTGGTTAGTGGATTTTTGGTGGTGACAACCATCATAGATGGTCTCACAAATCAAGGTTGTATGGAAAAATGCATCAATGGATTATAAGTTATTGGTTGTGGCATTGATTGTGTTTGATGTGTGGCTATGATTGGTGTGGGAAAAACCATAGTAGTGTAGGAAGGGGTAGAAGATGGTGCCACCAGACCCATGAAGAAAAAAAATGTGTTAGAGGAAGGAGTTGTCGCCTTGGGGGATGTTTCTTTGAACAACCATCCTAGGATGTTTTCATGCTTAGATTATACCCTAAACTCATCCTTCTCTTCATGTTGTTCCTTCAAGCTATGCTTGTCATCCTTCTCCTTGATCTTAATCAATTGAGCTAGGATGCCAACATAGATATCTTTGAGCGGTATTTGGTCATACAGGGAAGGGATATGCTCCTTTCCATTTAAGTGTATGAGCTCAAACTTCCTTTTGGCTTCTACTTTCAGATGTGGAATTAGCATGGTAGCCTGAATTTTGGCACAAATGCAATTGTAATGATCTTAATTTATGGCCAATAAGTTAGGAAGTTTCCCCCTAATCCTTAAGGAATACATACACTCGATGATAGTAGGGTCTTTGGGGTCATAGACACTTATGGCTTGGCCAGATCCCTCGTTGTTGAGTGTAATAGGTAATTTAGTTAACTACTAAAAATACATGGTTATAATGTTAGAAAAAGCTTTAAAAAGGTTGTAAATGATAAAAATAGAAGTAAATTCCAGAAAATAGAATTCAAAAATGATTATAGGAAGAAAAATGGCTAAAAATGNAAGGGGGGGGGGGGGGGGGGGGGGGGGGGGGGGGGGGGGGGGGGGCACGTGTATACCCCTTTTCTAGAGAGAGAAAGCTAACAATGTTGACACTAAATCTCACCCATGTTGGACTCCTAGCTACCTCTACATTGGGTATGGTTGGAGGCAAAAAAGGAGGTGAGATGCAGGTATCTCATAACTTCCCATTTCAACATTGGTGAGGGGGGAATGGAGGTGGGGGGTGGGGGTTCAAGGCTGAAAACTAAAGTGGAAAGTTGGTGTTTTCCACTAGAAACTAGTTTGGTAGGATGCTACTTTTCCTAGCTAGGAAAGATGGGGGTTTAGTTAACTTTGAAAGTTTGCTGGCTTCTGGATGCCTTGAACCATCAATGTTGATGAGAGAAGTTACTCTAGTAGTTTATTCTAATTATTAGAGTGGAAATTTCTCTAAAATTAGAGTGGTATTTTCTCTAAAATTAGAGTGGAAATTTCTCTAATTATTAGAGTAGTTGCTCACAAGCCTATAAATACAGTGCCCAAGTGCACAATTTAGGGAGGAATTCTTGGAAGGAAGTCTTTCAAGGGAATTATTATAGGAGTTAAGTAGTGAAACTTTTGTAGTTAGAGTATTTTTCAAGTGGCTACAGCATGAGGTCTAAGTGTGGATGGATCTTTTATTCAAGCATTGTGTACCTGAGCACACCTTGTTTATGGCAATATAGACGAGCTCTTGGATTCATCCTTGTAGCACTTGAGATTTGTTTTCTTACTCATTTCCTTTATTTTATTTTCTTCTACATTTATTTTATTTTATTTTATGCACTTTACATTTTTTTTATTAGCACACACAATATGATCACTTCAAGCATGCGCGTAACACTTGGTAACCCAATAATGATTAGCGTTTAGTAATCCCAGTAGTGTTGCGTTGGTTCAGGATGTGTACAAAAAGTGAGAATGGATACTAGTGTTAGGATTAGTTTAAAGCCTTGTTAATTAGTAGTTAAGTTAAACTAGTCACTTTGTTATCTCTCTCTCTCCTTCCTTATTATCAATAGGACATAAAAACATAAAAGCTATAAAAATCACATGCCTCAAGCTTACTTAACCATACAATCTTGACATACAAGTAGGTTTGGGAAGACAACGATCAACCAACCCATACTTATTCCAAAATGGCACATAAACACTTAGTCCTTGGAATTTGACTAGATTGTACGTTCATATGGTTGAGCATAGGGGTACCTCGCTACTCATCATTGGCACCATTGTCGAGGGGACTTAGTTGTTTGTGTGCTAACTAGAACATAGGAAATCATTCACATCATTGGAATGAACCCTTAGGATTGATTGATGAAATAATAAACAAGAGTACATTGTGTTGGCACATTTGGCCATTACATGGAGCAGTTGGAATATTTTGTTCAAAATATTAGCATAATCCCTGGTTGTAAATTTGCAGTTTAGTATTGTGAGTAATGGGTATTCTTAGAGAAGCAAGCCTGGTAAATAATCTTGATGTTGAAGCCTTCTTGGAAAATAAATTAAAATGCCAAGATATTTTCTTGAGTGAAGGTTGGAATAAAAAAAGAGGTGATTATTTACCACAAGAAAGCATACTCCCTGATTAATATTGGCAAAATAAACAACACCGTGGGTAATGGATTATCAAAAATTAGGTAAGAGTTGGAACTAAGTGAAGGACCTAATGGACTACCAACTGGTTTTGAATTCATGGATTTAAAATTATCAAAGGATGTAAAGGTTTTAAGTGTTTATGTGCCATTTTGGTCAAATTCCAAGGACTAAGTGTTTAAAAAATTCAGAAAATGCAAGAAGCCCTAAGCCAATTTGGTGCAAAACAGAAATCCCAGATGCAACAGCAGAGCCTTCTCCCATGGTGGCAGTTGGCTACGATTTTGCGATGGCAATTCAAACATACGGTTTGGGTGATACAACACTTTGGATCTTGGGTAGAACATGTGTCGATTTTTACAGGTTTTGAAAGGAGAAAACGAACTAGCCAATTACGCCTGCTATTTTGGAACCATTGCCGATTATCCACGTGATTTACGAGGGAAGACAAAGAAGAATTATTTTAACCCATTCATTAACTCTGCCACTTTCACCAAGATATATGTAAAATTATTTCATTACTATCACTCGTATATAACTTTACAAAAGCATCGGGTGACTAAAATATCTTACAAATTAATCTACATATATACATATATATAGATATAACAACAATTAATAAAGTACATATAGTATGAAGCCCTGTTTTAGAAAACTTGCCTTTAATTATCCCAAGTCATAGAATATTATTTTATATACTACCCACAAAAATATTTACAATATTGATGTTAAAATATTTATTTATCACATTACATTTAATATAAATATTAATGTTAGCATAAATTTCTCCTAATTCTATGTATAACTTCCTAATTCCCTAACTACATAACTTCCTCCTAACTTGTTGGGCAAGTAACCTTCTAATTGGTTGGCCAAGTTACTTGGGAGAGAAGTTAGGTGAGATATTTTTTAAATATGTAACTTCCCTACCTACCTTTGAACCCTATAAAAAGGCTTTAGGGGTCAAGGAGGAAGAAGCTAAGGGGGGGAGCTTAAAATTTGGAATCTCAATTCTAAGGAGGGAATTTTGAAGGATAATTTGGAGAAGAGACTTTTGGGAGGTCTCATACTTCACACTTTGAAGGCTACTAGTTCGCACTTAGGCTCTCAGCTGAAGACACCTTGGGGTCTTGAGAATAGCATTTGTAAAGAAGATTTGTAAACACGATTGCTTGTAAGATGGCTTGCTAAGGGAAATATTTCAGCCTCTTTGTCATGGTCCTGTGAGTTATGCATTCCATTTTTTGTTTTTTCTAAATTTTTTAGCTAGTGGTTTACATAGTATCATCCTTGGCAAGTAATTTTGGGATTTTTAGATTGCTCTTACTATTCTTGTTGCCTGATAGAAATTTCTATTAAAATTTTGCCATAGAAGCGCTTGTGTTTAAAAGCCTTAAGAGCATTTTAGTAGTAAATTTCATTATTGTGCAATGTATGGGAACTGCTATTGGGATTGTTGTAAAAGAGCCTCCATTTGTAGTCACGTCTTTGAACAATTCAGTAGTCGAGAGGGTTCAAAAAATCTTTGGTATTTTGATGGGACCAAAGTAGCTTCTTTTTATCTTTAAAGTGAATTCCCGTGGTATTTCAATCAGAAATTGTCAAGTCTTTTAAAGGTTCTGTTTGAATGCAATCGTTGAAATCTATTATCTAGTGAAAATGGAGTCTCGTACGTGGTAGTTTACGCAACAATTTTTGGTAGCATAGTAGGATTGTCTTGAAGAAATTACTTGTTTGAGCCTTGGAAGTTTGATCAATTCGTAGATATTGAATTTGGGATAGCTTTATTGCGAAGTGTTTACTCATGTCATTTTACCTTGTTTAAATATTTGAGGTCTACACAAATCTGCTTTCGTTTCTTTTCTGCTTATTTCCATCGAATCTTGCTCTATTTCTAGTTTTCTTTTGGAACTATCTCTTTCTCTAGGGAAAATTAGGAGTAGATTGCGGAGTTGTGCTCAAATGTTTTTGCAAAATTTTATTTGTTACAAGTAGGTATTATAAGGACCACGTTGAACAAAATAGGAAATTTTCAACAACTCACAATACTTGGCAAAGTTGGCTGAATCCCTTTAAAGTAAGTCATTTGTAGTTTACACTCAATGCAATCGTTACATTTCTCACAATCGCACCCTGCAACAGCACACACACATACTCACATTAACTACTGAGTTCATTTGGAGGTATTTGGGCCTTGGTATTGCCAAAGACCAGTAGGCACCTAAATCTTGTTCGAGGACACTCGTTGGTGGTCGCGTCCCAAATAGTCGCCAACACATTGCACACTAAATACACAAATATGTCTCCTTCTTCACACAAAAGCACCTCATCACCTAGGTCTGAAATAGAAAACAATTGGTAGCGTAATACACATGACGTTGATATGTCAATCCCTTAACAAGTTCAAGTGGTATATATTCATCCTGATGAGTATATAGTAGAATTTACCTTTATCCTCCATTAAGATGAACAACTACATTGGTTGGACTTAGAAGGTAACATAGTGTTACCTCCCAATTGTTTAGTCCCAAGCGTGCTTCTTTGTGCTCTGACACGAATTGGCATGCCACACTTACATGTAGAATACATTGTGTAAGACCATGAATTGAGAGAATACCATTTGACAAAGGCACAACATCAAAGGAACTTGCAATAGGAGAGACATCATACGTCTTTGAAGGGTAAGTGATCCCAGGATGTCCCACATGTCTTAAGCAAAAATGAGGGTGGTGAACCTACCTTAGGTAGTCAGCCACACAACAATGTTCCTCCCCTTAACTTTGGCCAAGGGGTTGTGTATCAGGACCTTCATTCCACTATTCATAACCTAGGTCCTGATACCCATGGGCACAAAGGGTCCAAAAAAGGGACACGAACTCATGATATAGGTGGACATTCTGATCGCAATCGTGATCAAGGCTAAGACCGCAAAATAAAAGGTAGTAGACACCATCATGGTGATGGTTCTTCTTCTTCTTTACCTTCATCATCTTCTTCACCCTCTCCTTCAATATTTGGATGTAGTCATAATGAAAAAGACCATGGGGATAAAGGTAGGTAAAGTGGAAGTCATAGATGAAATAGCCAGGAAAGGGGACGAGGGCTCTCTGGAGAGTCATGACATAGAAGAAGGGAGAGTAGGGAACAATGTAGGCATCATAGATGCCATGGACGAGACGATCATGATAAACCCCTACTCAGTAATCGAAGTATGTTGGACATAATTGAGGCTATTAAATTTGAACAAGGCACCAAAAAGATAGTAGGATAAAGAGGTTAGATATGAACAATATCCCATGATTTGAAGGGGGATATAATGTTGATCCTTAGAATCACTTACAAGCACTCCATGATGTGTATTCCTTACAAAATATAGAGAATGAATGGAGAAAAGTTAAGTTTTTTCCATAGACAGTAGTTAAAGAAGTGGAAAGCTAGTACCAGTCTTTAGAATTGGAATCCATTCATAGGTAGAGTACTATGTTAGAACTATTTAATGATAAGTACCAAATGTACTCTCAAATGTCTAACTTGTGAAGGAAAATCCAAGGCTAGAAATAGGATGGACATGAACCCTTGGATGCTGCCATGGGTTGATAAAATGCACTATTACATCATTTTCCTAGCCATGGTTATTTGCAAAGGGATCAACAACACCATCTCATTGATGGCCTTAGGCATAAAACGAGAAGAACCCTTGGGACTTATGCGCAAGGGAGACTATTCGAGCTTAGGTCCCATCAAATTCAAAGACTATTGGAGCAAGTTGTTAAGGAAGCAGGTGAGCTACAGAAGAGAGAAAGCACAAAAAAGTATAACTGAGATCATTCCCTCTAGAAGAGGGGAGTAAGATTCTGTGAGGATGAAGAAGAGTCACCACTCGAAGAGATGGTCAATAGGAAAACTTTACCTATCCAAAAGATGACATCAGAAGTTTTGGCATAGGTAGACCAAATGTGACATTCCATAGACAATAGATTTTAAACTATTCTTAAAATAGTAGAGGAGTCTAGAGAGCAAGGTAGTGATCATAAAAAAAGAAAAAAGAGAGAAGCTAAACATGCACATAGCAATGGTAAGGGAAAAGTTGCCATCATTGAAGAGGTTGTGGATTTGGAAACAAACAATGATAGTGGATGTGAGATATGTCAATATGACCATCCTAAGGAATGTTTCTCTATAATCTCACATCTGTAAGAGTTTGAGGTGTATGCACTCAACCCATAATTAAACAAAATGCAAACACCTCGAAGGTTACCTTATCCTCAAGGTAACCCAAGGTGAATCCACCAACCGTTAACATATTATTCCAATGGAACTCCAACACAATCGATTGAGAAATATCAATAGTGGTAGCACCCACAATCATGGGGAATACCACCACCAAGGCAACAGTATCCTTATCAGCAACCTGACCTATATGAATATTATGTGTAGTAGCCAATCTTCCCACATGACTCTACTAGTCACGTCACTTCTCAACCTCACTACCAAGCCCATGAGTATTATGGGACTCCCACTTCTAGAGGTGATATTCTACAAGCATATCATTCTTCTCATCCGGACACATCTCTTCCACCAATAGCTCCACTACCACCTGCTCCCATGATGCAAGATGAAATCCCTACCCATCCATAACAACATAACACCACGAAGGCTATTAACTCTTAACCTACTATTTGTTCCAACAACCACATGAAGAAAAGACCTTTCTTTAGAACCAATAGATCAACCAAGCCCTTGCAATCACAAGAAGATGATTCCTTAGATGCCTTAGTATCAATCAAAACTATGGAGCCTCCTTCAACTCAACCACCACACTCAATGCATATGGTCATGCTAACAGATGCCATTACCAATTGGATCAAAGCTAGCCACCTTCCTAGGAAATTCCCTGATCCTAGGAGTCCTCTGATATACTTCCAAATCACTAGAAACAAACTGTGCAAGGCTCTTTTGGATTTAGGTTCCAGTGTCAACTTGATTTCTCAAAAAATGTACAAGGCCTGGAACCTGCCTCCATTAGAAAAGAGCAACATCCATCTAAAGTTGGCTGACTAGTCCATCACTGTCCCATTCAGACTGGTGGAAGACATTGTTACCACTGTTTATGGGTGGTCATACCCAGCTGACTTTCTAATGATTTAGGTGAAAAATGGTAGGGGGACTTCCCGATCATAATGGAAAGAGCATGACTAAGCACCATCAATGCATGCCTATGAATCTATGATCTTTCCAGAGAAATATTAAAAGGAAATACATTCAGAAAGATCGAGAAGAAGAAAGTTCTATGTATCACATATAGTGACATAGGGTGTAATTACATGTAGAGGTCATAGTTTGTGCAATGTTTAACATTGCCTACATGCAATCAATGTGCACAAGTGATCAAAATACAAAGATGCATGTATGTAGCATCCACACAACAAGAAGGCACCTAGTGGTTGACAACTAATCAAGAAAGCAATTCACTCATATGCATGAAATCAATTGAGGGTTTGAATTGCACTTACATTGATAGCATAGATGCATTAGAGCAAGCCCACTGTCATCTTCGAAGTCTTAACCTTGAAAATGTCAACTGGGGGAAGTTGGAAATGCTTGATAAATTAAGTAGAAGCCCCTTGAGTTAAAACCATTGCCCACTATTATGGAATACACATTCCTTAAAAACGGAAAATTAGTAATTGTCAATGAAAAGCTTGCTCCTCAAAAAAAAAGAGAACTACTGAAGGTAATCAATAGATGGTTAAAAGCCTTCACTTGGTCATATCCTGAATTAACTGGAATAGATCCTAGGATATGCCAACATAGGATTTACATCAACCCCTCCATGAAGCCTTGAAGAAAACTGCAAAGATGTTTGAGCCTAAAGCTGAAGCAAGTAGTCAAGGAAGAAATCGAATAGCATCTCAAGGCTGGGTTCATATACCCCATTGCTGATAGAAAATGGGTTAACCCCTTAGTTATTGTACCTAAAAAGAGAGGCAAATGGAGGGTGTGCATAGATTTCAGACTATTGAATATGGCAACAGTCAAAGACCACTTTTTGTTGCCATTTGTTGACCAAGTCTTAGACACCATCGCAGTGCATCACTACTATAGTTTTATGGATGGATATAGCGGAAATAATCAAATACAAATAGCCCCAAAAGACCAAGCCAAGACTATGTTCACGAGTCCTTAGGGAACATTTGCATATAAACAGATGTTGTTTGGCTTATGCAATGCCCCTACAACATTTTAATGACTAGTTCTAAGCATCTTCCAGCAGCAAATAGGAAATGGTATGGAGATCTTTATGGATGACTTCTCCACTTATGGATCAAACTTTGATCAAGCCTTGGACTAGTTGGAGCAAGTGTTAAAAAGATATGTAGAAACCAATTTGAGGCTCAACTGGTAGAAAATTCATTTGATGGTCCAAGAAGGTGTAGTACTAGGGCACAAAATCTCACACACAGGGATACAAGTAGGCCTCGAGAAAATCAAAATTATCCAAGGAATTACCTATCAATCAAAAACTGTCAAAGATATTCGGTCATTCTTTGGACATACTAGCTACTATAGGAGATTTATTAAGAACTTTTCAAAGGTTGTTAAACGATTGGTGAAATTAATGAAAAAGGACATACCTTTCGAGTGGACCAGGGAATGCAAATTTTCTTTTCAAACTTTGAAATAGAAGCTAGTAGAAACACCCATTCTACAAGCTCCTGACTAGTCCAAACCATTCTATATCATGATTGACACATCCAACTATGCTTTTGGAGATGTACTTATATAGTTAGATGACTAGCAGCATCCTTATTACATGCACTATGCAAGTAGAAGTATCGTTGATGCACAACTTAACTACACTACCACAGAGAAAGAATTAATGGTTGTAGTGTTTGCACTAGAAAATTTTAGACACTATGTATTGGGATATAAGTATATATATACATAGAGGTCATAGTGCAATCTGGTTCCTTTTGAATAATCCAATGGTAAGCCCTTGTATCATATGATGGCTTGTAATCTTACAAGAGTTTGATTTAACAATGATTAATCATAAGGGCACCAAGAATGTAATTTCTAATCATTTATCTCAGTTGTAATGGTACAACATAGAGGATGAGTATCCAATTTTTGATCATTTTCCTAATGAATTCATCTTTTTTGGTGTAGTAAATAATCAATCACCCACAAAGACAAACTGGTATAGTAGCATTCTTACCTATCTCCTTACCGAAAAACCACCACATGAGTTAAACCTTAAGAAGAAACAACAGTTTCTTCACCAAGCCAAGTACTTTATAGAGATCAATGGGCAACTTTACAAAGTGTGTCTCGATGGCTTGGTTCGATGGTGTGTTCCTGATATAGATCAACTGTGAGTTCTCCAAGATACTCATGAGAGTCCTTGTGGGGGTCATTACACTAGGAGACAAATAGCCATCAAGATCTTGCTTGCATGATATTATTGGCCTACAATATTTTGGGACGCCCATCATTTCATCCAATCTTGTGAGCGCTATCAGCGTGATAGGGGAATGGCTGCTAGAATGGAGGGTCTACAAGAATGGATTCAACCATTAGAGCCCTTTGACATTTGGGGAATTGATTTTATGGGGCCAATTACACCAATGTCCAATGGTAAAGCCTATATCATTGTTGCTATTGATTACCTAACTAAATTTCCAGAAGTAGCTATTATTAAGGATTGTACATCATCTACAGCTGCATGATTTGTTCAACAACAAATCATAAATAGGTTTGGTATTCCTTGTGCACTTATTTTAGACAATGATACACACTTCACAAGTGGAACTTTTTGGAAATTAATGCAATTCTTAAGGGTTGAGCATAAATTGACTACACCATACCACCCCCAAGCGAATGGTCAAGCAAAAGTCATCAATAGGGAGATTACAAAGATATTGACAAGAACCATTAGCAAGTTTAGGTGAGACTAGAGCACTAAATTGAATGATGCTCTTTGGGCATACCACTCCACATAGAAAATTCCTATAGGCTACTTTCCCTATGAGTTAGTGTATGGTAAATTACTAATGCTTCCTATTCAAACTAAGCTCCATACACTATCCATGGCATGTGACCTGAACCTTGACCTTGATCTAGAATAGAAACAATGGTTAGTGACCCTTGACTTGCTAGATGAAAACTAACTAGCAGCCCTATCATCTAACAAGTTGCACAAGGCATTCAATAAACATTTTCATAACCTAAGGATTAGGAAAGTTAAATATCAACTAGGAGATAAGCTTCTCTACTAGAATCCCACACATGTTCCACAACATACTAAATTTCAAGCATTGTGGGAAGGACCTTATATTATTTATGAAACTTTTCCTTCAGGGGCCATGACAATATACAAATTTGAGAGCCTAGACAAGAAACTTTTGGTCAACGTACAACAAACCAAACCTTTCCATGAGCTTAGGATAGCCAGTACATATGCTACCTCCCTTGGTGGACAACCTTGCTCACTATTTTAGATCTCCTCCTTCCAACTTAGTCATGGGGTGGATGACCACCTATGCTAATCATTCTAGGCCCTTAGTTTTTTTTGAATTTTTGTTTTACACATTTTTTTTTACACATACTTTCAAATTTTCTTATTTTTGTTTTACACCATTATTCATGTATTTACAGTTTCTTTGTTTACTTGATTTACTTTTATTTTTCATCTAATAAGTGCTCATGATGGTGGATTGAATTATATCATATTGATTGCTAATGTTTGATTTTTACCTTTGAATTATGATGCTGATATTAAGGTATGGTTCTTTTGGTAAAATAGGCAATGAGTTCACGTTGTCCACTCATCCATACAACTCTATGGTCTTCTTTGGCTTGGAATTATATAGTCCCTCTTCTTCTAAGTAAACTTTTAATGAATTGGTGGCTGGCTATTTTTCAAATGAGGGAAAGACTCAAAGGATAAAAAGCATGTGACTTCAAGGGGATTTGATGCATTTGTGTTGGCCATTCTATTGGGTGCTTGGATGCTTTTTCTTTGGCTTTCCACCATTCTAACATTGTTCAAAAATTAGGAAGCCAAGTGAATAAAAATAAATTTGTGCATTGTGTGGTTCTCACAAAAAAAAAAGAGTGAGAATTCAAAGCACACCCCTTAAACATAATAAAGAAATATGAGCTACAAGCACTAGTTATGGAATTGGAAAGACATGTTACACTCTAACTAAGGCCCTTTTTTAGCTTCCTACTTCTCCATCTTGCTCTCCTCAGAATGGTGGTGACTCTTTGTGGAAGCATTCTTGTTGCTTCAAGTGGATGGATTGGTCAAGTGTGTTGAACCGAGGTCACTGGATATGGCTTGTTTGAGTCTGGATTTGGAATGAGTTCTACTCAATCACATTAACCATAAAATACATAAAGGGCTTTACAAAACCTTGTTCTTGGGATTTCATTCCATTCTCTCCTCTCCATATTTCTTCCCATTTTCCACTTCATTGCCAGTTTTACCATTAGTTCATTCTAGGTTGATGCATTATTTTTCTTTGGTGAATTCTTGTGGGTAAGTTTTTAACTCTTGCTTCCAAATGACATTCCTAGAGCCTATGTACTCTTTGGTTTGTGCATTTGTCAAGGCATAAAAGGCATGAGCCTACTTTGGGGAGGACCCACTGACATTTCTTTTTGGTGCAATTGTTAACTTCTTTCCCTTAAACATTTCCAGAAATTAATCATTTCTTATTTCATCCCCATCCATGACATCCATTTTATTAGTGTTGTCGTTGATATTCTTTTCCATATTTCTTGTTCCTCATATTTTTCCATATTATAGCTACCAAAGGTTCACTCTTAGTCGTGGGGGCCCTAGCACAAAATTTTAAATTTTCTTCATTTTATTATTCACCTATCCCCTACACATTGGGTAGTCACCTATGATAAATCTCCAAACTAGTTTCTGCCATAACCACAATTTAGCCAATATGCTTTATATCAAGGCAAGGTATCAACTGCATTATGGTTTATCTATCCTTGCTCATTTCTAACTGTGTTGTATGTGTAGATGGAGATCATACAAAAAATGGATTGGGCTTGGAGGAAGCACTTAGGATGGACCAGAACCAGAGCATTTATGAAAGGAGAAAGTCTAGTGGCATGGCTATGGATAAATAACAGAAGGCACAATCTTAGCATTGGTAGCAACATGCTTCATTTTCTTTCTCTCTCTTTCTCTATAAGCTACCAAATAAAGGGTTATATTTCCTTTATGTATGAGTGTTCACCACAATGGTCATGAAAAATAATGCTGTAATATGGTTATTGATCCACTCACTAAGCACGTTAAGTCTGCCATCCCATTCCATCATCAGTTGTCAATTAGTCAATAATCCCATACCTTCTCAATATTTTATAAGAAACTCAAGGAAAAGTTTTCATTTAGTCGTGGGCATATGATGGAAGTGGTTACTCTAGTGGTTTATTCTAATTATTAGAGTGTAAATTTCTCTAATTATTAGAGTAGTTTCTCCCAAGCCTATAAATATAGTGGCCAGGCACACAATTTAGGGAGGAATTCTTAGAAGGAAGTATTTTAATGGAAGTATTTTAGAAGTCTAGTAGTAAAAATTTCGTATTTAGAGTATTTTTCAAGTGCCTACAATAGGAGGTTTAAGTGTGGATGGATCTTTATTTGAGCATTGTGTACCTGAGCATACCTTGTGTATAGCAATAAAGACAAGCTCTTGGATTCATCCTTATAGCACTTGAGATTTGTTTTCTTACTCATTTCCTTTATTTTATTTTCTTCTAAATTTATTTTATTTTATTTTATGCACTTTACATTTCTATTATTAGCACACACAGTACGAGCACTTTGAGCATGCATGTAACACTTAGTAACCCAGTAACGATTAGCGTTTGGTAATCCCAGGAGTGTTGCACTAGTTTAGGATGTGTACGACAAGTGAGAGTGGATACTGGTGTTAGGATTAGTTTAAATCCTAGTTAATCAATATTTAAGTTAAAATATTCACTTAGTTATCTCTCACTCTCCTCCCTCATTAGCAGCAGGAGATAAAAACATAAAAGCTATAAAAATCATATGCCTCAAGCTTACTTAACCATACAATTGTGACATACAAGTATGTTTGGGAAGACAACGATCAACCAACCCATCCTTATTCCACAAGGTCACATAAGCACTTAGTCCTTGGAATTCAAATGGATCATGCATGAAATGCATGTATTCATATGGTTGAGCATAGGGGTACCTCGCCACTCATCAAATGTGAAAAATTGAAAAAGAAATTGGTGGAAAAAAGGGAGGATGGTATCAACACTAGCCTTGGTTTTCTTTTTTGTTAGTAAGTATGATGAAAAATTCAACACCTAACCACCTACAACTTCTATGCTAAATTTTTTGTCACAAGGAGGTAAAGGGGTAGTATTTGTTTCCAAGGTTTTTACTACAAAAATTAGAAAAAAAAAACATTCAAATAAAAAATTTGGAAATGAGAGAGATAAATTTTTATGAAGAATTTGGGCATATACCCTCCTTCTAGTGCCACAAAACTATTGTGATCAAAAAAATTGATTTTTGAAAAATCAAAAGATCCTACATAACAACCTCAACTCTGAATCCCTAGGGCCTTTGAAAAATGGAATTTGAGGTGCCCTAAATGGTTTGGTAGATCCCCCAAGGACTTATAGAATGCAAAATGGAGGGTTGAGAAAATAAAATGTAAAAATTACAAATATGAAAAATAGAAAGCCAAATGTAGATTACACACAAAATAAAATCTTAAAAATTTATTAAAAAAAAATAAAGAATGAGTTCCAAAAATGTGTATAAGATACATGATTGAGACAGTAAAATGGGGTTTACTAGGATAGGATTTTAGAGCTCATTAAAGCCAATGTGATCTACTCCATGATCCACATACTCAGCCACTCCTGATGTTTTCAAAAATCCTTTGCTGTAAACTATAGATCTGCAACTTTGGTCATTGCTAGGGGGTGAGAAAAGTGGGAAATTTGGATACAAAATGCTCCATGTTTGGAGTTGGGAATCCCAAAAATGTTGTGTAGAGGCTAAAAAGGCACAAGTCTCAAGGGGGTAACAAAGGAAGGTAATAAGGCTATAGGGGTTCCACATTGAGAGAGTCAAAGAAGTTGCATTTTGCAATGGTTGTAAGAGCTCTTGGAAGCCAAAAGTGCTATGTGCTCAAAATTATAAAGGTGTGGAATGTTGAAATGATGTTGGGATTTTGGTTTTATAGGTTTTGGGCCATGATTTTTGTTGAAAATTGGCTGATAGATTGGCTACAAATTGCTACTAATTTCTACCATGTATAGGTAAGATGAGTGCCCCAATTTAGTGGGTTACTATATATAGTAAGTGCCAAACCCCCATGCCCATTCCATTTACTATAAATAGTAATGGTGACACACCTTCTACACTAGAGGTAGATATTCTACGATGAGCCTTTTGCCATCCTTGTTGGAGTGGTTGGTCAACCTTGAAGTCAACAAAGTGTAGAAATCTTGCTCATGTTGCTTCCATGCTAGGGGTGAAGTTTCCATGTTGGGGGGGGGGGGGGGTTAAAAAACTCCCCCCCCCCCCCCCCCCCCCCCTGCCCCAATAAAACCCATCAAATTACCATTTTTGGCATTCCAAAAGGCTTTTTTGACCTCCACAAGCCCAAACATAGATACTAGGTAACTTTTTTCACATGGGGAATGAGGCTTTGACCACTTATGTGGCATTTTTGACCGCAAAAGTATGTAATATGTGAAATTTCCCCTTATTAATTACAATCTCCACATTTACAATGAATTTTTACCTCGGGTTTCATGGGGTGAAGACTACATAATGAAAAATGATTTCAACATGCAAATTTTTGTGTTGTTGCATGGCTCTTAAAAGATCTGTAATTGTTTTGAGAGTATTATTGTTGGAAATATGGTCTTTGTTGGAATGTGGCTATTGGCTAGCTTTTAAATTATTAAAAAGCCTTCATACATTCTTGTACTTTCTCATGATAATATGATAAGGATAAACAAGAGGTGCAATCATGTTGTTGGATACCATCAACTCATCAACTTCTTCATTGAACACATCAACTCATCAAATTTTTTATTTAATTGTTTAGTTTGTTGATTCATGCCTTGCATGACATTAGGTTTTCACCATATTTGTCTTTGATCAACCAATGAATTTATTATCCTCTAGCCATCCTTCAGTGTTACATTTTCCATCACATGTAAAGTTAACATTTTACCTATAATATATTAAGAATCCTTCTACAAATATTTGGATAAGTTGGTGGGCTAGAAATCCATGGTTGGGATTTTTTAAGAATAAACCTTTGAACCTATCAATTTCTTTATTAATGAGTATAACCTATCATTAAAAAGAAACCTTTGAAGAAAGGCAACCTTGAATTCATCCCATGAACTAATTTGTGTCTTAAGGGTTTGTAGCCAAAGATCAACTTTATCTTTCAAGGTTAATTTGAAGGTAATCATTTTAGTTCTATCTCCACTTTGAGCTGCCAACACTGTAAGTGTGATTTCAAATTCCCTTATATGAGTGACTAGATCTTCATCATTGGTCCCCTTTAAAATAGTTAGTAAATGAATATTTTTTACATCAACGTCCCTACCTTGGGGAAAAACTAATGATCCTTGAGGTATTACTAGTGTTCTTTGGTTTAATAAGTGCCCAAAAGTTTGACCTTGGTAGGCCTATCCAACTAGAATATTAGAGCGTATACTACTAAAGGAAAAAGGAATTGAGCCAAATGAAAGTGGAGGAGGTGTATGATTTAAAGGATACCCAATTGTGAAAGTAGTAGCTATTGTTGGAGTTACAATTGGACTCAGTATGGAAATAAAGACTACTAATGTAATAGAAATGTGTAGATTTAATGTACTTAGTAGCTGGGTGATTCCTCGAATTTTGGACACATTACTTAGTATTTGGCTGAAGCTTAAATTTTGAGAACTTGCCACTATGGTTGAATTCACGGTCTACATTGTGATAGTTGGTATATCAAAAACTAGGTTGAAATATGTATAAAATTTAAATTGTGTCCTTACCCTTTCTTGAAGGATTTTTGTTGGATCTCTCTCCTTGTTATGGTTTTTCTTATTAATAGAGGTTAAGGGGATAGAGCTAGGTTGTTCTTATTCCTCTTGGTCTTATTTCAAGTTGTTTCATGTATGTTTATAATAGCTAGTGGTGTTTCTAGGAAGCTAAATTCATGTTGGATTTTTAGGTTTCTTAGTTGGTTTTATTTAACAAAGACTCTCTTCTTTAGTCTATTCATGGGTAACTAATCCTAAGACGTTGAAAATTGATTTAATTACACTTGTAATTACTACCCTAATTGCAAATTTTTTGATACTTTCTTTAGTTTGAAAAATTAGGGAGGCTAATTCTTTTGATTATAAATTTTCCTTATTTTTAATGTTTTTCTTATAATCAAAACATTTAAAAAATAGGTTTGGTGTTAAGTTACCTTTGTTGTAGAGATGTCACCTTGTCTATGACTAACCTACAAGTCATATTTGTGAAGGAACAGTTCAAAGTTAAAGAGATCATCAAGACAATAGATGGTTAGATCCAAATTCAATTGAAATTTCATGCATATGACTATCGCTTATAAGAAAAATCAAAGTCTTCATAATAACTTCTAATCTCAAGTTCAAAGGTGGAAACAAGATGATTTAACCAAATTGAATACAAAGGAGATGTGACCTAATGTGTGACCTTGCCTTCCTATCTTTACAATCCAATAGCTTTACATCCTCTTAATAGATCTAATGGTTTTTGATAGCCACAAGATTTTAACAGTCTTTGTTAATGATTTTTAATAAAATAATTTTTTAAATGATTTAATTTGATGTAGGATTCTTTGGGGTTTGGGAAAACCCCCATATTAAACATTGAACCTCTATAGTTATACTGAAGAAGGCTTGGCCATAATTTGGAAAATATCATTATTTGGAAAATTGATTTATATAAAATACTTTGATGTCAATCAATTACAAGATATCAAACTATATTGTAGTTTCTATGTTCTTTAATGATCAATTTAGATCACACCAATGATGTAGATCAATATCTTCATTCCTTGGAGAGGAACTTGCTCCAGCAATCGAATGTTATCCATCCTTGTTGTGGAATCTACAAAAAATTGATATAATGTAGATCAATTTCCACTAACCCTGTGATGACCTAAGATAATAGAGACTCAATAAGGTAATTAGTACTTGTTGATATGGATCACAAAAATTAATGAACTTCAATGAGGTAAAGAAATAAAGAAATAAAAACTTAAAATTTTAACTAGCTAAGACTGGAACAATTAGGGGTTCATCACTAGCATTTAGGTATCCTAAAAAATCTTTTTCACAAGCTATCTTAACCTTTTTTCATTATTCAGCTCTTTTTGCAAGTTCCTTTTGAGTAACATCCTCATTTAATGAAATATTTTTTGTATTCTCAATTTGCTCCATGTGGCTTTAATGTCTTCAAATATGCACTCAATCTTCTACATTGTGAAACTTAATAATTATAGTCCTATGAGTCAATGGTGGACACAAAAAAAGCTAGATACGTATGTATATAAATATATGTGGTTTGAGGATTGCACAAGTTATTGCTAGGCATACATGTGCAAGGAAAATTAGATACTTATGCATCTATGTATGTTCTTAACTACTTAAAAAGTATTTTACAAGTTATCTAATGAATATTGTAAATATGCTTAAGTCTATATTGTTAATTTTCTAGGAAATTTAGTTGAATAACACTTACAATGAGATAAAAGAAATTATAACTCACTTTTCTTTTCCATGTCCAAGTTGTGAAGGGTATTTAAGCTATATGAAATAATGGACTGCAAGTTGAACTGACATGACTAAATGTAATAGCGTAGAAATAGTTAACTATTAACATTAACTAATCTAGTTATGAATTAATTAAAGTATTTTCTACTTATTTATTTTGATGGTGATAACACTGTAATAGTGATGTCAAAAAATGCTAATAACAAACACCATGCTAAAACAAGTAACAAAGACAATAAAAATAAAATGAAGAGTTTGAATATCTTTAACACCCTCCATCAATTTAGTCATAGATTCCTAAAATTCTTAACACTTAATGGTTTGGTAAAACCATGAGCAAGTTAATCTTGTATCTTCATGTAGATTGAAAAAATAAATTATTCAATAAAGACATGTTAACTATCATGCACAACAATCTTAATGTGCTTCATTCTTTCATGAAACATAGGATATTTGATTAATGTGATTGTAATTTGATTATCAAAGAAGATTGTAATTACCAAGGAAATGCTCTTCTTAAGTTCTCTAAACAATTGATGTAGCCACTATTCTTGTTAAGATCATTCCACTATTCTTGTTTAGAAAACCAGTGGTAAAACACCATAAAGCAACATAACCATTATAGATTACATTAGTGTATCTTGTAAAATCAAATTTTGAAGATTAATTAAAATTTACTTCATAATCAATCATGCCTTTAAGGGATATTAATATACCAACTACTAGATATAACTATATATTTATCAGTTTTTGATTAAATGTTAATAATAAATTAATTGAATATAAAATATCTGGCCTTATATTACTCAAATATATCAACTTTGATACACCATGTGATTAACAATGGCCTCAAAATCATTAAAATTTGGTGTACTACTTGAATTTATCAATGTTGATCTTGTCTTATAGTCCATCATATAATATTCCTTCAACAAATCTACAATAGACTTTCTTTGCATTATCCTTGTATTGTTCAATGAATGATAAATTTTGAAATTAACAAAACTGAACAAGCCTAGGTCTGACATCTCAAATATTTTTTTTAATTAATATTTAACTTTATTAATATAATAATCCATATTTTTGGATGTCATGATTAGTATATTTATCAATGTGCTTGTGCTTATCTATGTTTTGGTCTTAGTACCATGCTTTGGATATGCTTATTAGTTAGTAGATTATCTAGGTTTATATTTTATGTTTATGTATATTTTAGTATTATGCATTATTTTAATTATATATTATTCTTTTTAAATTATGTGCCCTAACCTAGTGGATGAGTTTGACAAATTTTCATGGAGATAATAGGCATGACATGTATATGTGATGCTATGGCTATTTTTTATGTGTGAACATTATATTTTATTTTAATAAAAAATTAATTTACATTGTATGTATTGTTTCTTTTATTTCATAAATTTGGTATAATTTTTGGCTTTGTGGAAGGTTATATACATTACATGAGAATTTTCATGGTAGATTACCTTTATTATATTTTAGTTTGTAGAAACATTGTTAGTTTTTTATAATGGGTTTTTTAGAATAATTTTTATAAAAATTCCACATTCCATTTAACAAGGCACTTTGGCATCCATTTTTTTAGATGTGGAAGTGTTGTTTGATTAAATTCATATAGTGCTATGTGGAGCTTTACTAGTTTGCATATGTAGTTTGAAGAGAGAGCATAGTTGAGTTTGTGTATTACTTATGGGTTTGTGCTTTGATCTTCTAAGTGCATAATCTTTGCACCTTTTTTTGTTTGTATCTATTCATAGTTTTGTGCACTTTCACCATGGGTTTGAGATTATTTAATTTCCTTGAATCTATATGAATTTCTATTGGGGTTAGGGTCTTACTTTGAATGCTTAGTATTACTTAATTTTATGCTCAAATTCATTGTTACTCTCTATTATAATTTTGTCTTTTTGCTAATTTTAAGAATAAATGGCTTTACAAGATTTATCTTATCAATTGTTTTGGATATGGGTGTTACACATTTAATTCATGTTATGATTCTATTATGTTCATTTTAGCTTAGATTCTATTGGGTTTTAGATATATTTTTAAGATTCTAAATATTTTTCATTTTATGAGTGTTCAATAAATTCTCTGAGGGGTTGAATCCTTTATAATGTTTTTATCTCATTGATATCTTTTTTGGCAATCTTTGAGTTGTTTATGCTTTTTGGGCTTTGTACTTTATTTTCTTAGTATTCCTTGTTGATTGCTATTTTTTTTTCTAGTCTTTTTATATTATTTATTTACTTTGTTATTTTCCAAGCCAAAACCATGAGTTTTGGTAATACTACTAGTGTTGACTATAGGTTGGTTAATCACAAGTCATGGTCCATCACTATGAGTCATGATGAGGTTTTGATTAATACTTTAGCCATTTTTTGCAATTTTGGTCTCTATTTCTTGAAATCCTACATCAACATGAGTTATGATCTTATCATGGTCTATTAGGTACAAGTTGTGATGAGGTTTTGACAAAGCCTTCCTTTTTATTTTCACTATTCCACATCATTTGATAAGTTTTCATGTTAATCATGAGTTGTGGTGGGGTTGTACTTTATCCACAAGGGATTATGATGAGGTCATGATAAAATTTCCTTCACCATTTTAGCCAACTTGAGCCATTTTTTAAAATTTTTATCAATCATAGATTATGGTTGGGTCATGGTCTATTCATCAATGATCATGGTTAGTTTGTGATTAAGTGATGATTGAATGTTTTCATTGTAGCTTCTATCAATGGTATTTTTCTGAATACCACAAGTTATGGTAAACCACCAAGAGTTGTGTTGAGGTTGTGATATCCTAATTTTTTTATTCTTCATTCCTTTTTGCTATTGAAGCTTATTTTTTCATGTTTTAACATATTTTAATTTTATTTGGCATAGTTAGTTAAACTTGAAATATCTTGAGATGTTGGTTTTGGTTTAATGTTAACAATGAAACTTTTAGATCATTTGGATGTGTTGGATGTTGTTTGTATCTCTCCAACATTAACATTTGGTTTTCTTTATTTGGATGTTCATATGGATGTTATTTGTTAAGCTCTAACACTGAGTTGAGTAGCTAGTCAAAGATGGACTTCTTGGAAATGAGTAGTATTTACCCTTGTTCGAATACATTAGTATGGTTTTTACTATAGATCGCATCCTACACAAGAGGGTGATTCATATACCATTAATTATTTTATTTGATGTTTATCAAACATTAGAGGTAAGTCTTAGGTGGTACCTCTAGCATTGGTACTTTAGTTTGAGACTAATAATAAATTCATATGCATGATAGTGTTGGCACATTTTCAGCCACTACATGGAGCAGGAGTTTCAGTTTGCTTAAGAAGAATAAAAATGAAATAGGTGTTTAAGATTCGGATGAGTTTTATGATGATAAATACATATTTGATTTTTACCTTACATTGGGCAAAGAATGTGATATTTCAGCACATTACAAACTTAGATTGGCTCAGTAACGGTGGCAAACAGGGAATATACAGGGCCTGACCACAAATATATCAAGGATAAATAATATTCAAAAATGATGTGGTTCTTTTGGTAAACCAAGATTTTTCAAGAATGATGAAAGTTTTCTGAATTATGAAAGCCAAAGAATAGAGGAAATGAACTCTATGTTGGAAGAAACAGTTACTGAATACTGTCAGAAACAGGATTAAAACACCAAGAGAAAAACGTAGTATCAATGGCAATAAAAACGCAGTGATGCTTGCTGCTAAAATGTTGCCAAGAAAATGCCAGAAATCCCTTCATATTCCACTTAAAATTTTGTCAAACACTTGCCGCGAAGGGTTTCTTTATTCTGTTTCTGCAATGAACTTAATCTCCTGGCCAAAGAGTACAACGGATGAATCAAACAGGGTCAGAATGCAGTCGGTTGCTACGCCCACGCCTATGCCTGCAATCCGGGATGATTACCAGCAAAAAACTACCAAATAAAATACAGATGTGCCGAACTTGGATGCTGCCCATGAATAGGGGCAAGACACCATTGCAGGGGGTTCTCAAATTCAATTTATTGCACCGTTGATATGAGTAACTGATGCCAAGCTCCACGAAAAAGCTGTTCGAACTGCAATCATGTTTTGGGGTTCAATAGATGACACAACCATGGTAGATGCGGGAGACGCGGGGATGGCTGCAGCAAAGCAGCGGCAGGGTTTTGGCGATGTCAGCCAAAAATCGACAGCGGCAATCGTGACCTTGGGCCAATCCGATGCAGAGCGGTGGCAGGGAAAATAACGGACGGAGCAGTCCGGAGGAGGAAGCAACGCAAATCGCAGAAGGAAGGAGCACGCACAGAGGAAGCAAAGTAACGCGGTTAACCACGTTGGAAAACATTAATACTTGAAAAATATTTACCCTCCCCCAAAGATAGCGTATTTACTATTTCATAAGGTTAATTTTACAAATAATTATATTTCTAACAAATGAAACATAGCCGCAAAAATAATTATTGAAATGCTGGATACTTACCTAGGTATTTAAATTATATGCAAAGGCCAAATTCTTGTATCATGTATGATGTAAACAATTGTCAGTTGCAGATTTTCTCTTCATAACTATGTAACTTTCTCCTAGCTTGTTGGGAAAGTAATCTTCTAATTGGTTAGTCAGGTTACTTGAGAGGAAAGTTATGAGAGATGTTATTGAAGATATTTTTGGATATTTGAAAATTGTAACTTCCTTATACATCATTCAAAAGACTTGACATCTCATTTGGAAGAAGTAAAATCAAAGGGATAAACATGTATGGAGTACTATAGCTTGTATCCCTATGTATTTTGTTTAGATTATACTTTAATAACCAAGGCCACTTGTCAACTTCCCCATCTTTTTTTGTAGCTAAAAACCACCCAAAATTGTTGTAACTTACCTAACTTGTTGGGCAAGTAACCACCTAACTTGTTGGGTAAGTAATTTTCTAATTGGTTGGCTAAGTGACTTGGGAGAGAAGTTAGGTGGGATATTTTGAAATTGTAACTTCCCTACCTACCTTGGAACCCTATAAAAAGGCTTCAGGGGTTAAGGGAGAGGATCATCACTTATCATCATCATCACATTGGGACTTTTGGAAGGTCTCATATCATCACACAAGAAGGAATTCACTTCTCACACTTGGGAGCAAAGAAGATTTGTAAAGGAGATTTCTTGAAAGATGGCTTGCTAGAATAAAGATTTCAGCCTCTTTGTCATGGTCCTGTGAGTTATGCATTTCATTTTTTGTTTTGTTTAAATTGCTTAGCTAGTGGTTTAGATAGTATCATCCTTGGCAAGTAATTTTGGGATTTTTAGATTGCTCTTATTGTTCTTGTTGCCCGATAGAAATTTCTATTAAAATTTTGCCATAGAAGCACTTGTGTTTAAAAGCCTTAAGAGCATTTTAGTAGTAAATTTCGTTATTGTGCAACGTGTGGGAACTGCTATTGGGATTGTTGTAAGAGAGCCTCTGTTTGTAGTCACGCCGTTGAACAATTCAGTAGTCGAGAGGGTTCAGAAAATCTTTGGTATTTTGATGGGACCAGAATAGCTTCTTTTTATCTTTAAAGTGAATTCCCGTGGTATTTCAATCAGAAATTGTCAAGTCTTTTAAAGGTTCTGTTTGAATGCAATCGTTGACATCTATTATCTAGTCAAAATGGAGTCTCGTACGTGGTAGTTTACGCAGCAATTTTTGGTAGCATAGTAGGATTGTCTTGAAGATATTGCTTGTTTGAGCCTTGGAAGTTTGAACAATTCGTAGATATTGAATTTGGGATAGCTTTATTGCGAAGTGTTTACTCGTGTCATTTTACCTTGTTTAAATATTTGAGGTCCACACAAATCTGCTTTCTTTTCTTTTCTGTCTATTTCCATTGAATCTTGCTCTATTTCTAGTTTTCTTGTGGACCTACTTCTTTCTCTGGGGAAAATTAGGAGTAGATTTGCGGAGTTATGCTCAAATGTTTTTGCAAAATTTTACTTGTTACAAGCAGGTATTATAAGGACTGCGTAGATTAGGTAGTTGAACAAAATAGGAAACTTTCAATAACTCATAGTACTGGACAAAGTTGGTTAAATCTCTTTAAAGTAAGTCATTTGTAGTTCACACACAACGAAATTGTCACATTTCATACAACCGCATGTCGCAACAGCACACACACATACTCACATTAACTACTGAGTTATTTGGAGGTATCTGGGCCTTGGTGTTGCCAGAGACCAGTAGGCACCTAAATCTTGTTCGAGGACACTCATTGGCGGTCGCGTCCCAAACGGTCACCAACAGTTCTTTTGGCACTAGAAGGAGGGCTGAAAATTAAGCCTCTAGGTTCATAAGCCTTATACTTTTAGTACATCAAGAATTATTTGTAAGACTTATGAAATTAGATACTATTTTCAGTTCATGACCAAGAAATTTCATAGTTTGGAAAGTTTCAAAGTTTCACAAGATATTCTAGATTCTAAGACTGATTCTTCATTAGAAGAAGAACAAAAGAAATTTTCTGAATTGGGAACAAGTAGTGGAGTGAAAACTAGAAGATCAAGAAGATCACCCATTATATCTGGTTTATCAATTCATAAGAGAAGATCTAGAAAGTCTAAGAGTTCAACGTTTCAAAGGAATAAGATGGCAAATCCTTGGCAAGGAGTTACACCATTAGGATTTCAAGACTACAATGATATTCCTAAGGTAGTTTACAAATATTTGCCTGAGCCTTTTATTCCTGGGAAAGCTTATTTAGCTGAAGAATATATTCACATGTTTGAGTTAGCTTTAGCTCATGCAAATATCCAATATCAAGATCAAGCTTGTAGGTTGTTTGTATCAAATCTAAAGGATATGGCTCAGATTTGGTATTCAAACTTACCAAGTAATAGTATTACAAGTTGGGATGACATGAAGAATCTTTTCTTAGCCCAGTTTGGTAATCAGTTAGATCAACAACAACTATACTGTGGGCTAATGCAAGCTAAGCAAGGAGTTAAAGAGTCAATTAGAGATTTTAACATCAAGTTTCAATGAATCTGTGGACTCTTTCAAAGACAATATAAGCCTTCAGAAGAAATGCTTAAGGAAACTTACCTTAAGGCTATCAACCCCAACATTTCAATTTGGTTAAGGAGAACTCCAAACTTAACTACACTAAACGACTACTTTAGTGAAGCTATACAGTTAGAAAAATAGTTAAACTTGAATCCTGAAGAAAATATCACAATTCCAAAAAGAGAAGAAAAAGTTATAATTCCTATGCAAGATTTTACTCAATTTAAAGCTTTACCGGGTCCATCTCACGTTAAGAAAGAGCAGGAACATGAAAGAGTGGGATCTGAAAAAGGACAATTAATGAGAGATATGTCTAACAAAGCTTGAAAAAGCATTGGCAAGAGTTAATATCAAGGAAGAAAAGAAAAATAGAAAGCATAAGCATCAAGACACTAAGTTAGTAGAAGATGAAGATGAAAGTGATCTTATTACTTCTAACTTTCTTGATATTGAATTTGATAATGAGTTATCAAGTGTCCACTATGCAAGTAAATCTTCAAGCAGTGGATCTAGTGATACTTCTTCTCTATCAAGTTCTGAAGAAGATATCTCATCAGATGAGGAATGTAATAACAATGAGTAAAATGGATATAACCTCCAATCAAAGGATAGACTAACTACTTCTAGACCTCCAAATGTTATTACTGATCCATCTAATAAGAGAAAAGCTTTTGAGCCAAATAGAAGAGATAAGAACAAAGGTAAAGACAATCAAGTGGAGCAAAGCACTCCAAATCAGTCTTTCAACAAATGGATAAAGAGATCAAGATTCATTGGTGATGGAGAATATGATTTGATTGAAGACCTTAAACATGTCAAAGCAAATATTAGCTTTTATCAATTTCTTCAAATAGGGGATCAGCAAAGAAAGGCTTTAGAGTTCATTAAAGGTAAAAGGAGAGTTAGAGAATCAGAGTTAAGTTATGTGTCTAACAATGATGAGAAATTAAAGACTTCACATGATAAGGAAGCTCCTCCTTTTCTTTTGACAATGAAATTAAAGGATAAATATTTGCACAATTGTTTGATTGATTCTGGAGCCACGTCTACTATAATGCCATTAACTATTTGTAAGAAACTTGGTTTAATCCCAGAAAAATCAAACAAAAAGATTGTTCAAGTGGATAAGAGTAAAGTTAAGATTGTGGGTCAATTGCCAAATGTCCTATTGGAAATTGCTTCTGAACCTCGTGTTAGAAGTAGAGTAACTATTTAAGTGGCAGATATATCAGATTCACATAGCCTCTTATTGAGTAGAAGTTGGAGCAAGAATTTATCTGGTTATATATCAACAGATTATTCTCACATGTGGTTACCTTGGAAAGGAGAACCAAATAAGATATACATCTATAGTGAACCTATGATGATAGATAACATTACTTAAAATGGAAGAAGTAAAATAGTAGAAAAAGGAGGTGTTGAAAACAAAATTTGTACACTCCAAGAAAGTTATAGTCCTGAAAAAGAACAATCAAAGCAAGAAGATAAATGGGAGTTATACTTTGACGGTTCATGTAATTCAAAAGGTGTAGGAGTTGGAATAGTTATATTCAAGAATGGTACACCTGAAATTCTCAAGGTGATTCATCTATCTTTTCCTTGTACTAACAACATTGGTATGAGAATAGCTCTAGACAAAATGATCAAAGAAATCACTATTAAAGGAGACTCAAGATTAGTCTGTGAACAAGTGAAAGGTAACTATGTTGTAAAGAGTTCATTCCTAAGACCTTATAAGCAACTTTCTTGTAAGATGTTAGACCAGTTTCAATATTGCCAAATAAAGCATGTAAATAGAGCTGAGAATCTTATGGTAGACTATTTGGAAAAAGCAGCTTCAACATTGGATATGCAAATATTAGAAGGTTACAAAGATGTCATGATTGAGGAAGAACATCAGCCATCCATACCAGATAATATAAGGCATTTACAAGTATTTAAAGATGATGATCAAGTACTAAGATTTATGAAAAATAAACAAGAATTTGAGGGTCAAGTAATATACGAAACGTCTTCAAATTCAAAAGCTAATTTCATTCTAAAGAGGATGATTGATTTAGAACATGAGTTCAAGAAAAATTTACCTACTGAAAAAGACATAAAAAACACAAGTATTCAAGATTTCGTGGCAGTGAATTTTGGATTAGACAATGCGCCGAAGATGTTAAATGTTACAAAGGAAAGAGATTCAAATTTCAAGCAAGATTTGTTAACATGTCTAAGAAATAATTTGGACAATTTTGCTTGGTCTTATGATGATCTTAAAGCTTTTCGGCAAGATGTGATGACACATAAGATTCCTTTAATGGAAGGTTGCAAAACAGTCAAGGAAAAACAAAGGAAGTTTAATCCATCATTTGAACCAGCTATGGAAGCCGAAATCAAGAAGTTGTTGCAAGCTCAAATCATATATCTAGTACGATATTCGACATGGCTTGCTAATCTTGTTCCAGTAAGAAAGAAAAATGGTGATATAAGACTCTGTGTACAATTTAGAAATCTAAATGATGCTTCAAAGAATGATAAGTATCCACGTCCGAGAATTGATGAGATGCTTATTAAAGTCTCAGGTTGCCAAGTATATTCTTTCCTAGATGGTTTCTCAGGATATAATCAAATCGTGGTAGATAAGAATGATAGATACAAAACATCATTTATCACTAAGTGGGGAACTTTCTCTTACCAAAGAATGCCATTCGGATTGTCAAATGCCGGAGCCACTTTTCAAAGTGCAATGGATTTAGCATTTAAGGATTTATTAGGAAAATTAGTGGTGGTTTATTTGGATGATATTACAGTATTTTCAAAGAAGAAAGAAGATCATATCGATCATCTTCAGCAAGTTTTCGACAGATGCCGTGAGTTCGGTATTTCATTAAATCCTAAGAACTGTATCTTCGGGGTTAAATCTGGAAGTATATTAGGCCATGTGATATGTCAAGAAGGGATTGCCATAGACAATTCTCGAATTCAAGCAGTCCAGAATATTGAGCATCCCTCGAGTAAGAAATCTCTTAGATCTTTCTTTGGAAAGATAAACTTTGTGAAGAAGTTCATCCTCGGGTTTACTGAAATTACCAAGCCTTTGATGCATATGTTTAAAAAGGACGTCCAAGTAGAGAAAACACTAGAGTCAGAGAAAGAGTTATTAGAAATCAAAAAGGCTATACAAGAGGCTTCATATTTGGTAAAGCCTAGACTTAAAGAAGATTTTTGGTTATACTCTTTTGCTTCAAATGATTCTATTGCTGCTGCTCTTACACAGAAGGATAGTGAAGGTCAAGATGAACCAATTGGATTCTTTGGGTATCAGTTGAAAGGTTCAGAGTTAAATTA